>JANAVB010021796.1:10877187-11081833 GCA_029216955.1 Iris pallida
GTTGGCTCCGGGATGCATAGAGTACTGAGAACGGTGCGCCTCCTGAAGAACCTCCTCCCGAAGTCCTCCGCTCGGCACGCACAATCTGGTACCATGCCTCAACGACCCATCCCCTGCTAAAGAGAACTCCTCCAACAGTCCCATCTGGACCTGCTCCCTGATGACCTTCAGAGCCTCATCCTCAAACTGAGCTGCCCTGACTCTGTCCATCAGCTCCGACTGCACCTGCAGACCCCACATCTGCGCCTCGAACCCAGGAACTATCACCTCTATGCCCAAGCTCTCCAGATCTGCCAGAAGGTGACGATCCATCGTCAAACACATAGCCACGGGATACCTGCTCAAAGCATCCGCGACCACGTTGGCCTTCCCCGGATGGTACTGCAAGGATATATCAAAATCCTTCATCAGCTCTAACCATCGCCTCTGCCTCATATTCAGCTCCTTCTGGGTAAACACGTACTTCAAGCTCTTGTGATCTGTATAGATCTCAACTCGCTCTCCGTACAGATAGTGTTTCCACAGCTTCAAAGCAAAGATGACCGCTGCCAGCTCCAGATCGTGGGTAGGGTAATTCCTCTCATGAGGACGTAACTGCCTAGATGCATAGGCAATTACCTTCCCGTGCTGCTGAAGCACACAACCCAAACCCCGTCCTGAAGCATCACTATAGATCGTATAACCACCAGATCCAGATGGCAGCGTCAAGATAGGAGCTGTAGTCAACCTCGCCTTCAACTCCTCGAAGGCGGCCTGGCACTCATCGGACCAAACAAACTCCTCGTCCTTCCTGGTAAGGCGGGTCATCGGCTGGGCAATCCTGGAAAAGTCCTGCACGAACCTCCGGTAGTAACCTGCCAGACCCAGAAAACTCCGAACCTCTGCTACTGAGCTCGGCGTCGACCAGGACTCCACTGCAGAAATCTTCTTCGGATCCACTGAAATCCCCTCGCCAGAGACAACATGGCCTAGGAACTCCACGCGATCCAAGAAGAACTCGCACTTGGACAACTTCCCGTACAGCTGCTCCCTCCTGAGAGTGTCCAACACAATCCTCAGGTGCTCCTCGTGCTCCTCTGGTGTCTTCGAATAGATGAGAATGTCATCAATGAAGACCACCACGAACTTGTCAAGGTACTGGTGAAATACCTTGTTCATCAAGTTCATGAATACCGCCGGGGCGTTGGTCAACCCAAACGGCATGACGGTATACTCATACTGGTCATAGCGGGTCCGAAAGGCAGTCTTCGGAATGTCATCCCGCTTCACCTTCAGCTGATGGTACCCAGTACGCAAGTCGATCTTCGAGAACACCCTCGCGCCGCTCAACTGGTCGAACAAGTCGTCAATCCTCGGCAGAGGATACTTGTTCTTGATGGTAAGGTTGTTGAGCGCCCTGTAATCAATACACAGACGTACCGTACCATCCTTCTTGGGGACGAAAAGAACTGGCGCGCCCCAAGGTGAAGAACTAGATCGAATAAAGCCCTTGTCCTCCAGCTCGTCGACCTGCTTCTTCAGCTCCGCTAACTCACTGTTGTTGATTCTATAGACGTGCTGGGAGATAGGCTCAGCACCCGGCACAAGATCTATAGAAAACTCAACATCACGGTCTGGCGGCATCCCGGGCAGCTCCTCGAAAAAAACATCCAAGAACTCAGCAATGAGTGGATGTGGCAACACTGGCTCCGCCAACAACGCTCCGCAGAAACCATCTCCCTGCTCCACAGCACCCCTGGTGAACTCATACTCCGGCTCTCCCGGCGGCCTAAACAGAATTCTGCCCCCTCTGCAGTCGATGCTAGCGTGGTGCGTGCTCAACCAATCCATACCGAGCACCACATCGTAACTCGGAAGTGGCATTACGAGCAGACACGCACCCAGCTCCCGGCCTCTCAAGGAAACTCTCCGCCCCTTGCAAACATTATTAACTAGGATGATGCCATTCCCAGTCATAATCTTGCAAGTCCTACCCAGAGATTCAGCAATAATATTGTGCCTAAGAGCAAAAGAAACAGACACAAAACTGTGCGTAGCACCAGAATCAAATAAGGCCAAAGCTGGAAAAGAATCGAGCAGAATAGAACCTGCGACAATATCCGCAATAGGCTCCATCTCCTCGGCTGCAAGAGTAAAGGCTCTACCCTGACCACCCCTCTGCTGGCGGTGTTGAACGAACTGCTGCTGCTGAGTCGGGAGCGGACCTCGCTGCTGAACTACCGGCACACTAGCTGGTGCCCTCTGAACTGGTGCCCTCTGAGCTGCTCCAGCTGCACGGGAGTTCTTGGGACACTCCCGCATCTGATGCCCAGCGGCACCACAAAAGAGACATAGCCCCAGTCTCCTCCTACAGAACTCGAAGAGATGACCGGGCTTCCTGCAGAAGTTGCACAGTGGATCATCCTGCCCCGGACGCTGCTGACTCCTCTGGACAGACGCTCTGGCCTGCCCCTGCTGCTGGTGATGCTGGAACGACTGATGCTGAAGCTGAGGGCGCTTAGCAGGCCCTGCACTGCTACTGGCCCCAGAAAATGCATCTCGATCCCTCTTCGGCTTCAAGCCCAACTCCCTCTCTACCTTCCGAGCCTCTGCGTAAACCTCCGCATATGTCGCGTAGAAAGAAGGGATCGGGATCTTGATATCCCAAGCTAATCCCTCCCTGAAGCGCTCCGCTCTGATCACCGGGTCACTCACCATGTACTCGCATATCGGCTCAGCCGGCCGAACTCCGCCGCGTACTCCTCTACGGTCATGCTGCCCTGCTGCAGGTTCTGGAACTGCCGCACCAGGCCAATCTTGTCCGTAGGGGAAAAGAACTTCTCTCTGAACAAGGTCCTGAACTCCGCCCAAGTATGGCCCTCTCCTGCAAGAGCCGGCTCATTCCGGAACCATGTCCGGGCAATATCTAACAACTGCAACCCAACCGCCTCGACCCTCAGGTCGGCTGCAAGACGGCAAGCCCCCATCTGGCGCTCGGTATCCTCGAGCCAATCGTCTGCATAGATAATGCCCTCTGTCCCCTTGAAATCCCTCGGGCCAAGCTTCTTGAAAGCATGGATATCCCCGATCTTCGGCTGCTGCTGCTGAACCTCCCTCTGTGGAGCCTGACGCTCCACTGCCGCCATAGCCAATCTGTGCGCATCCTCCATGCCCTGGCGTATAACCTCTGTCTGCCTCAACTGAGCCTCGTGCTGAGCCTCGTGCTGAGCCCGCTGGGACTCGAGCACCTGGTGGAAGAACGCTAGCATCTGCCCCATATCCGTGGGCAGAGGTGGCAATGGAGGAATAGCTCCCATCATCACCGGAGGAGTCCCCTGCTGAGGAGGAAGAATACCCGCCGCAGCTCCCGCTGTAGCCCCTGGCACTACGGGAAGAGCACCCGCAATGGCCCCAGGGACGGTCATAGAGGTAGCTGGAGGAGTACCCCCAAGAGCCCCAACAGAAGTCCCATCAGCCGGGGAAGTAACCGGAGCCTGTCCGCCAGAAGTGGCAGACCTCTCCGTCTCCCCGAGCCCCTCGCCAGGAGAATGAGTCATCAATATCCTGGAGACAAATTAAGAAGAAGATATCAATATGGCACATGAAGGCAATATCAAAGGAGGACAGCTAGAAAGCAGTAAATCAATATCAAAGACGGTAAGCAAGATAAGCAATGAGAGATCCTACTGTGATTGAGCACTCCTAGCATACTATTCTTATGGGTAACACAGGCTCGTAGTCAACACTCTAAGACGAGCGCCGCTACGACATCGCACTAATTGCGACTTCAGGACCTGCGTGGGCCACCACTAAAACGTGTCACGACCCGCACCCGCTACAAGGGCACGTGACGCGACAACGCCCAGCCCTCACCGGAAAAACGGCGTGGAACGCTGTGTATATTCTAGTCTGACAACAGTTTATATATATAACAAAACCTGTCGAGAATATAGTCAACTCCGAACGGAGGACAAGCAATGAATATATATATAGTGCTCAATCACAACTCTAAGACGAAAAGTAAAGACTGAATGATAAAGACAACAAGACGAGAAAATATAACCTGTCAAGTCCAGAAACAAATAATATAAAAGTCCAGTCTCTAAGTACAGTCCAAATATAATACAGTCTCAAAAAGTAGTACAGTCTCAAAAAGTAACTGGAGACAAAGTCCAGTACAAAGACCTACTCTAAACTATACAAGTGGTACGGTCTCGTCAGGCGGAGCTACGCCCTGCGGGACCAAGTCTAGGCCCACTACGTCGTCCGGACCGTAGTAGGTACTGCAATCTCCCTCGTCGAAATCTATAATATTTTATCAACAGTCCAGTCAGGATAGAACGAGTACATATATCTCATAACAGATCTCAAGATAGAATAAAAACTACAAGACTGTAAATAGAGCATATACAATGAATCATGGAGTGTACATGTATATAGATCATGGCATGGTAAACTGTAGAGCTAAGCTAGAACAAGAAAGTAGAACTGTAATCATGGCATGTACACAAGTCAAGATAAGCCATATGTCCAATGTGTGTGAGTAGTAGTTTCAGCTTGTGATCGGCTTGGGAACCTGTCGAGAATCGGCCTGGCAAGTCATAAGTGCGGTATATGACTCACACTGTTCAAGATAGCAAGGGGATATGATCACAGGCCTACGCTACTACTCCCCCTACCCCAACTGGTAGAATGGATCCAAACAGGATACGTCACTGCACGGGATTCTAATGAGAAGGTAGCTAGCCTTCTCTAGAATCAGTGACCATATATCGAGCAAGAGCTACAAGGGTGCTTGCACAATATATCCCAACCTAAGAAGGAGAAAACATCTCTCGTCGGGATCCAAGAATACCAATCCGTGAGAACCATGTGTCGGGAATAAGCATATCAACACTAAGTACATGAATCATAGCAGTTATCATAAATTGGGAATAAGTATCAGAGAATGTACTCGCCTGTAAGATGATAAAATACGTCGACTGGAGCAACTGCAGTATCTCGAGGACCTATAGAGAACAAGACGTATCAATACTAAGTTTAGGCAGTAAAGTTAAATCAAAATAAACCCTATTTAATCATTCTAGGTCAAGACATGTCTAGTCGGGTCAATCTTGGTCATGGGAGAACATTAGAAGTTAAACCAGATCAATCTAGGTCGAAAACTGGCTTACCGTTGACTTTTGGTCAACGGGTCAATTCTGGTCAACTCGAGGTCAACACTAGGTCAACTCTAGGTCACTGGTGACTAATAGTTGACTTTTAGTCAACGGTCCAAGTTGGATGGAATTTGGGACCAAATTGGGTAAAGTGTTGACCCATGGTTGACTTTTAGTCCAAAAAGTCAACCGTGGTCAACCGGGTCCAAGACTAGGTTTAGACAGCTAATCCTACTCATTATCAACCTATACAATCCATATCCAAGTCCATCTTGGACTTGGAAACTCAATTCTTGGCCGTGGGCCAAATCTCTAATTTACCCTTTTTAAGGGTAAATTCTACCCTTGGCGATATTCTAGATAGCCTACCTACGCTACTTATTTTGACCCGATCTCCCTAGGGTAGTAGGGTACTATCCTATAGGTTCGTTATCTACCAAAATACCTAAGTAAAGTGGACGTTTGGTCCACCTTACGGCCCATTGCAGAAATCTCGAATATTTCGAGATACGCACTGACACGGCGCGATACCGGCGCCCTATGACCCCGATTTCCATCCGGGAGCTTATCCGCAAAATATAAATCACGTAACCTAGGTCCATGTCAAGTTTCATCGCGATCCGATGCTCCGGGCTCAAATTCGTCCTCTAACTCGATTTCTAACAAAACCCTCGTTTTCTACTCTCGTTCTATTTCCTTCTCTTGATTCTCAATTCTAATTCTTCCTCTTCTCTACTTCTCTAATCTTCTTCTTCTTTTCTAATCCCTCTTCTTATTCCTCCCTCCTATTCTTCTTCAATTTCCTTATTTCTCTACATTTCCTCTTCTCTAACTTCTAATCCTAAACTCTTTTTCTCATTCTCTCTTCTTCTAATTCTCTCCTCTAAACTTCTCTATATAAACCTATATGTATCTATATATATATATATCTATATATACCAACTAGGGGGGGGGGGGTTGTAGTGTGCTAGGGGGGTGAAATGGGGGGGGGGAGGAGCTGCTAGCTGCTGCTGCTGCTGCTGCAACTGCAAGCTGCTGCTGCTGCAGCTCCTGCTTGCTGCTGCTGCTGCTAGCAGCCACTGCTGCTGCTGCTACTAGCAGCCACTGCTGCTCCTGCTAATCCTCTTCTTCTTCCCTCTTAATCCTCTACTTCCTCTTCCTTTCTCTCTCTATATATATACCTATATATATATCTATCTATCTATATATCTATCTACCTATCTATCTATCTATTTATTTATATAAAACCATATATCTCTACACCTATACACACACACATATATACATATATACACACACACACATATACATATATATATACATACATATACATATATAATTTCCCACACACTCTCTCACACACAACCACACACAACCACACCACCACTCTCATCCTCTCCTCTACCACTCTCTACACACACACACAAATACATACATACACATACATTCCTACATATATATCTATACATACACATATATATATATATATATATATATATATATATATATATATATATATATACATAATACATATATATATACACCATTTACCTATAATCCCCCTTAATTAACCATTTAACTAGAAATCTAGAGAAAAGCTTATAAAATAGGGCAAAGTGTAGAGAATGAGATTCTCTACACTTATTGTGAAGGTCATAAATGGAGAGGAGAATTAAAGAGGGGTTTAATGGCATACCTAACTCTTGGGAGGAAGAAGAAGCTTGAGAAAGAAAATAATTTGGAAGGAAGAAGACTTTGTAATGAAGTAACAAGGAAAGGGGGGGGGGGGTTTCTCCATGGCCGGCCACCCCTATGTGGGCTATTGGGTTGGGATCCAATAGCCCACAACCCATTAAGCTAAGTTAGGTTCAAATTGAAATTGGGTTGGTTCGGTTCGATTCGGTTTGATTCTAAACCACTAATTAAGCCTCTAAATGACTAATTAAGTCATGGAAAATAGGTTAATAATTTCTAGCCTATTTATGATGGCATGTGGACCAAACACAGCTAGTTTGTGGGTCCCACTAAGGTCCAGGCTACCCGGGTCTCCAAATTGGGTCCGAATTGGATAACATTCAAACCGACTCAAATAAATTCCTAAAAATCATATAAAATCAAATAAAATTCCTAAAATATTATTAAACTTGAAAATGACAAAAATACCCCCAATTTGAAAAACTGGGGGTGACAAAAATTCTCCTCCACCACTATAATCCTAATTCCTCCACCAAATTTCTTTCAAGAACACTCCCACATTCGACGAGATGACACGCAAGTCGAAGAAATCGAATTCTATGTACGTTATTCCCTAATTTCTTCTATAATTTTCTACATTATATTCGAAACCCTAGAATAGTTTTAATTGTCTAAAAACTTTTGATAATTTAGGTTTAGAATATATTTAGGGTTTATGAATGACATTTTCGAACACGACAAACCCACAATTTCTCTTCAAACACTAACCCTAGAAAACGACAAACTAGCGAGTCTTTTGTCTGTTGGCCGAGTACAGTAGGACTGCTAAGCATATGGCAGTCCACATGTAAACAAGGACTGCCACAGTCCAGGCAGTCCTCTTTCAATAGAGGACTGCCAGTCCTGTGGCAGTCCTTGTTTATATACGGACTGCCACATGCTTGGCAGTCCTATTGTAACAGTTCTATTTTAGTTTGCAATGTATATTAATTGTACAGTCGCACAATCCATTGTTCTATAGGGGTAACAATCCTCCGGACGCACCAAAAAAAATACGTCCCACCGCGTCAAAGCGGAAGGAACGCGCAGAACGTCCTCTTGAGCGTCTGATTACAATTTTCGAACCGGAGCGCCAAGGTCGGGCTGGGACACGGAGACCCCCACCGGTTGCACAAGCTCGGTCGAAGCAACGAGCTCGTACTCCTTCTCCTTCTTCCAGTGATGACGGCGACGTGCCAATTAGCCAACTCCTACCATCACGTCAAGGTGGTTCTGCTCCATCTGAGGAGGCCGGTCCTTCTGAGCCGCATGTCCGGCCGCCAGGTTGCTCAATGTTGGCTTCTTTTGAGAACCATATTGCATATGCAATATGGAAGGACCCGGTATGTACATTACTTTTGTAAGCTACCAGTTTAGTATATGATATCTATATGTATTTCATATTTTTTATGTTTTTATATGTTGTTTGATATAAAGAGGACATATCGTATCCTTAGGGATGTGAGTCACGGGAAGAAAACCGTGTCTTGGTCGTTTAGAAGCTTACCGGAGGCCGTACAGGTTAAAATTGTACCGAGCGGTTTGCATAATTTGGCAGATTATGCCTATAGGACAATGGATAGTGTCCTGATATCCGTCTTTGTGGAGAGATGGTACCCGGAGACCAACACGTTTCATCTCCCATGCGGGGAGATGACCATTACACTTGACGACGTCTACCAAATACTGGAACTACCAGTTACCGGTCGCGTCATGACCAAAGAACATTACAGAGATGAAAAATCCACAAAATGGTACTCGAAGATCGTCAAGTTTGTCTCAAGTAACCTTGGACTTGAGGAAACTAGTTTTACAACTCTCCCCGGCTTCTAGAAATCATATGGAATTCCTCTGTCATTTCTGGTGGAGCACTTCACGAATATGGAATTAGATGAGGATGATGATGAGTTGGTCGACACGGTGGCCCGTGCTTACATGTTGTTCGTCCTAGGAACGGTGGGCATTTCGGACAAGTCCGGAACCTCGATACATTCGAGGTACATGCTCAATTTATTGTCCATGGATGACTTCATTGATATATCGTGGGGTAGCGGTATTCTCGCCTATCTTTACCGCGAGCTCGGCATCGCATCCCGTGTCGAGACTAAGACAATTGCCGGATGCCAGACTCTGCTACATGTAAGAAAACTTCCAACAATTTAATCTCGTATACATTATTTTGTTGTTTATATTTTATGACTATTAACTTATAAATTGAATAGGCATGGATATACGAGCACTTTCCGATGCTCAGGCGGGGTGACCTGAACCCAAACTATTTTGAACACCTTCCTAGAGTGGTTCGATGGAGGCCGGCCCAGGTGGAAACCAAAGATTGGCAAATAGTGGCTTCCATTCGTGAAGTACTTGACAATTTGGTACCATAAGAGGTAATAAATTGGGACTTATTTTTTCATGTTAAGTTTTTTTTGCTGTTAACTATTTTTCTACAGATATTTTGGGATCCATACCGGGATTTGTGCGAGGGGAGTCGTGCCATCCAACAAGTTTCTTTATTTCATGGCATGATCACATGCTATGATATCACGGAGCCGTACATGCCTGATCGTGTACTTCGACAGCTTGGCTTCGTGCAAAGTGTGCCGAAGCGCATACTACAGCTGTTGGAACCTTCCCGCGGGACCCAACCATTGAACTACAAACCGGCGTATTTCGACTGGGTGACCGACTTCTACTCCGAGTGGCAAAGGCACCTGCTTGGGGAAGATGAGAGTCAACCGGTCACCCAGATGGCCGACTGCAGCGAGGACTAATGCCGTACTTCTGGCGGGTCGGACATCCTAAGTTGTTGAACCCTACAAACCCGGGTCCCGAGGCCGTAGTAGCTGTTGGAAATCTTCCTTCAAAAAATATCTTGTATGCTTCATTGGTGAAGATGGTGAGTTCAGCATTAGTAATTAGTTTGAGATTTTCATGTTTGTAGACTAAATTTAATTATATAGTTTCATTTACAGTCTAGAAGGGCGAAGGAACTGGCCAAGACACTTTGGAGCGCTTGCCAAAGTGACACTAGTGTCTTGGTCGACACTAGTGCCTTGGTCGCCAACGAGCTTGAGCGCATCGACAACGAGGTTGAGTTCCCATTCATGCATAATGCGGAGTCTCGTTCGAAGGTCCGCCACGATATGTAGTATGATTGTCTGAAGTTAGGTATTTTGGATGTTGATATTTTTGGGTGTCGAATATGTTGTTGGATACTTGTGTTGAAATATTTTTGGATGTTGATATTTTTGGGTGTCGAACATGTTGTTGGATACTTGTGTTGAAATACTTGTGTTGGTTATGTGTTGGATACTTGTGTTGAAATACTTCTGTTGGATATGCCACCCCCCTGGCACAGAGAGTTTCAATTAGGACTGCCACCCCCTGACAGTCCTATACAAAAGGAGGACTGCCAGGGTGCTGGCAGTTCTAATTGAAACTTGTTGTTACAGCAAGTTTTAATTAGGACTGCCAGCACTTATAAGCGTAGGATTGCCAGGGGGATGGCAGTCCTATTTGTGAGTCATTGAATTAATATTTGTTTGCGATTCTAAAATTTCGACAAAACTGCTAAAACGGAGGTTCAAACATCATTTTTTTGCGATTCTAAAATTTCGGTAGGCCATCTAACGGTGAAGCGGTTACTTTCAGGCTCCTCGAAAATACGCTCATTTTGCGATAAACCGGGCCTCGTTTCGACCTCCCAGTCAAAAGTTATGGCCCTCCAAAGTTTCAACTGACCATAAAATGTAGGAGAATGACCATTCTCCGTGTAAATTAACACGGAGAATGGCATTCTCCGTGTTTTTATTCTCCGTCTTAATTTACACGGCCAGTGTTAAAATGCAGGAGAATGACCATTCTCCGTCTTAATTTACACGGAGAATGGCCATTCTCCGTGTAATTTAGCACAGAGAATGGTCATTCTCCGTGTTTCTAACACGGAGAATGACCATTCTCCGTGTTAATTTACACGGAGAATGGTCATTCCAGTGTTAAAATGCAGGAGAATGCCATTCTCCATCTTAATTTACACGGAGAATGGTCATTCCAGTGTTAAAATGCAGGAGAATGACCATTCTCCGTCTTAATTTACACGGAGAATGGCCATTCTCCGTGTAATTTAGCACGGAGAATGGTCATTCTCCGTGTTTCTAACACGGAGAATGGCCATTCTCCGTGTTAATTTACACGGAGAATGCCATTCTCCGTGTTAATTTACACGGAAAATGGTCATTCTAGTGTTAAAATGCAGGAGAATGCCATTATCCGTCTTAATTTACACGGAGAATGGTCATTCCAGTGTTAAAATGCAGGAGAATGACCATTCTCCGTCTTAATTTACACGGAGAATGGCCATTCTCTGTGTAATTTAGCACGGAGAATGGTCATTCTCCGTGTTTCTAATACGGAGAATGGCCATTCTCCGTGTTAATTTATACGGAGAATGCCATTCTCCGTGTTAGAAACACGGAGAATGCCATTCTCCGTGTTAATTTACACGGAGAATGGTCATTCTAGTGTTAAAATGCAGGAGAATGCCATTCTCTGTCTTAATTTACACGGAGAATGGTCATTCCAGTGTTAAAATGCAGGAGAATGACCATTCTCCGTCTTAATTTACACGGAGAATGGCCATTCTCCGTGTAATTTAGCACGAAGAATGGTCATTCTCCGTGTTAATTTACACGGAGAATGCCATTCTCCGTGTTAATTTACACGGAGAATGGTCATTCACCTGCGTTTTAACACTGTAATGACTATTCTCCGTGCTAAATTACACGGAGAATGGCCATTCTCCGTGCTAAAACACAGGAGAATGGCCATTTATATAACAACAAGTTTCAATTAGAACTGCCAGTACGTATACGCTAGATCCGTCCCTGATTTAGAGTATCTCCAAACCCTATTGTCTTGTTAAGTGTTGTGAGTCTTAGGTGGATCCTATGTGGCATGAGCCACGAGACAATGTCTTATTTATGTGGCAAAACTACATCTCAAAAGACAATGAGATAGAAAAACTCTCTCCAATGCAAAAGTATTGAGGAGATAATAAAAAGTATTTTTTCCAACTTCCAAGGCAACTCTTCCACTTCTTCAACTTTTTTATAAATATTTCTATTCATAATTGATGATGTGGAGACAAAGTCATTGTAAAGTACATTGTCTAGATCTAGACGATCAACTTCACATTCTCCTTGCCATGTCATTGCCATGTCAACTTCATGTTTTATTCTACATTTGCATTGGAGAAGAATTTTTGGAATGAAAGTTTGTCATTCCTATGTGGCAACCATTTTTTCTAAACTCACAATAGGGTTGGAGATGCTCTTACGGACTTTTAGTTGTACTTTGAAGACAGCGAAGGACAAACTGTTGCCCCCCCTCCAAATCAAATCATATTCGTATGTTGTCTCAATTCGCTGCAGACTCTTGGCACTGGAACGCCTTTCTTATACGCTCGAAATAAATCATTCCTTCTCATTGTCGAGGTCATCTATAATATTTAGCAGGTGGGGATTCATAGATTACAAGAAACCTCGAGGCATGATTTGAACCTATACTATTTTCTTTTTGTATATGCTACTTTTAGAGTTTTAATTCACATAGTACAAAATTGGAGCCGAACTCGAGTGGCACATGTGGTTACCAAGGAGAGGTATAAGATTCTAGCTGGGTGGCGGAAGATCAGTGGATCGAGCCACAGAGGTATTATTCCTTCCATTTATTTGGTGAGAGTTGGAAGACAGTGGGTCCAACAGACATGTAATACAGCATGTAAAAAGTCCTGTACGTATCGTCGAACATCTCAAAATGTTTAACAGTTTGGTTTGGTAATGTCTGATCCCAGGTTGGGCTACCATTCTTAGAGGTCAAGTTGGCCACCTGATCCTTTCAACCTCTATTTCTTGCTTTCTAACCAAGGCTGTGCTCGAGTTTTCTTCCTTTTAAGTATTCCTTCTTGCTCTTTTCCCCAACCAGAGTAGGAGGAAGAAGTAGAAGAGCTCCAATGGTGTCTTCCCACTGCTACAAATATATCATGGTGTGATTGGTTCACCCGCGGACTGGCCCGAGTTCGCCCAAGCCCGCAACCCCAAAGCCCGGCCTGGCCCGCCATTGAGCTCAATTTCGGCGACAGAAAGCAGTACGTTTTGACGTCCCAAAGGTCTTGCCTCAGCAGGACTAGGAGACAACTGAGTCGGTAGATTTAGAATTTCAGCGGCATCATCCACCTCTTTGGAAGTTCCCTCGTAATCTTTGTGGTAGTCCTTTCCAGATCTTGTACCAACAAAAGCATCTTCCTCAGACTCGGAAAAATAAAGTACTATATTACAGGATTTAATCTTTTTTCCCATAATCTTCGTTTTACGGAGATTTTTATGAGGGACCTCAAATCCTAATCCGATGGAGGATTTCTGACCTTGAATTTGTAAAGGAACACGCATACCTTTACCATCGTTCAAGCCTTCCGCTTTTTGAAAGTCATAGTCCATCTTTTTTATGAGATAAATCGATTGTTGACTGTACATGCGAATGGGTAGCGGACTTTCACAAGAAGTTCCAGCAGATAAAGAAGGAACGGAGACCCCTGTAGTCGCAAGGGTGGAAACTTTCAGTGTAGGAGGTAAAATTCCAACTGGAGCTTTCTCATAGGCAGCAAAAACTTGTTGTGCCCTGTACAAATGAATACTATTCATTGCTAACCATTGCTGATGAGTAAGCTTTAGCTTGGTAGGAGGAGCCAAACTTGGAGGGCATATGTTCAGACCCCTTAGCCTATCTTCCAAAGGGATGTCATCCTAATTGAGGCCCAATCTGTGAATTCAGAGCCTGTAAAAACAACGATGGTTGGTCGTAGATTCATTTTGCATATATCAATTAATGCTGAATCTGGCATACCAGGAGGCATTTTCAGAGTAGCCTGTCGAAAACATTCAATAAATGTCCGAGTATCCTCTTTTTCTTTTTGTTTAATCTCTATCAAGGAGGACATATTCATATCCATCCCTCCTTCATAGAAACGAGAGAGAAACATCGCTTTGAACTCGTCAAAAGACGATATGCAATTATCGGGTAGACTGCGATACCAGTCGTATGTTGTACCCGTCAAACATCTAACAAAAACTCGGGTGAGGATAGCATCATTTCTCTGCAGATAAACAGTCATAATATCAAAATAATTGATATATTGACTTGGAGAAGTCTTTCCATCAAATAATACCATAGATTGTGGCTTGAATTTGGGAGGAAATGGTACATCATTCCAGTGGGGAGGATAAGGTTGCTTGATCCCCAACTTCTGGAGCTGATCTTTGTGCTTAAGAACTTCAAATTGCGCTTTTAACTCCTGAATTTCTTGAATATCTTCACTAGTTTGAGGAAGTATATTTGATTGAATAGTGGTTGGATGCACCGTAACCCCCACTGGAGGTGATATATCCTCTGGAATGAGAGAATCAGGAGATGAGGAGTTTTGATTGATAACAGGCTTTTAACTCAGATTATTCAAAGGTATGTCAACCCCTTGACTATCTTGAGTTGGCGCAGCTACCTGCACCGGTGTTATCACTGCCGGTTGGACTGTTTGCTGAGTCGTTATCATCTTATGCATATTTTGCAGCATAGCAAGCATATCCTTTAGCAATTGTTCCACCGCAGAAAGACGTTGTTCTGTATGAGAAGTAGACGTCTCCTGCTCTTCTCCGATAGCATAGGATTCGACTTCTCTTGAACATATAGAGGGATTGGTGTAGAAATAAGAATCAATGCTATCAGTTTCTGACTCCAAATACTGGATACCCCCAACCTATGAATCTGAAGAATGCATACTTAAAAGATCGTTGACTTCTTGACCGAGTATGTTGATATACTCCTTCAAAAGTGTCAAGGATTCGGTTGAACCGTTGTTGACTTGGAGTCCGGGGCGAACTGCGTCTTGGATGTCGTCCTCTATTGATATGAGACGCCATATTGACCGATGCATAGGACAACTCATATTCCTGATCATCAATTTGTTGCTAAGGCACGTTATAACTTAATCGGTCGAAAACTGACCATTTAGTAGCAGAACAACAACATTTGATCACAATTTGGTGACATTCACAATGATAATTTTCTTGAGGGAGTGTCACAGGAGATTTTCTGTTTTTACGCTTTTGCACAAGTAATTCGCATAAATCAGAAGAATTGGAAGGTAACATTTTCTTTCTTGTATTTGGGACAGAGAAATATTTAGTCCCTTGCGTAAAAAGAAGGTTACTAGCTTCATTGACAGAACAAAACTGTACATTTTTACGCGCCTGGAGTTGTGTGCGTAAATCCTGAGTTGATTTTTGTGCACTGAGAACACCATCAACCATGCGCGTAATCCTAAGATTTGGCACTTTGCGTAAAGCAGCATTAGAGGACTGTTGGCGTAAAACAGAAGCTTTGCCAAAAAAATTTGTTTTCTTGGATAAACCAAAGGAAGTGTCTGCCATAATAGAAACATGAGACTTGTTTTTACGCTGTACGCGTGTAGGCAAGTTCACTTTAGATGCAAAAGCACCATTGTGAATTTTATCTACCATGTCACCGACATGAGGTTTGCCTTTACGCGTAGAACGCAAAGCAGGAACATCTGCCACGTCACAGACGGAAGATTTGCCCTTACGCGTAGAGCGCAAGACATGAGTGTCTACCACGTCATAGACGGGAGACTGAACTTTACGCACAGAGCGCAACACTGAAGTGGGACCTGCCTCGTCACAGACGGAAGCTCTAACGACAGGAGTGGGAAGAATTTCCTTGCCTTCAGAGACAATAGAGAGATCAGAGGGTGCATTAGACTTAGGAATCCAAACTTTGTGCACCTTTCGTGATTTTTGCACATTGGAGCAGGAACACTACCCCCAGTACGGAGCATTTCTTTATAAGCAGTTTGGTCGAACTGAACGACCAAAGTCTTCTTCGTCGATCCAATCGACACATCATTGTATTGAGCAATTGCTTTCTCGTCAGAGGAGAAAGTCGTCCCCAGCAGAGTCGCCATTTTGTTTCACTTAACAAAATGTCCTAAGGCTTTTGAAAGAAAACGAGAAAAAATGTACAAAAGTAAAAGTAAATTCTGAGAAGTATTGCTATGGAAGTCTGATCTGAGAACGATCACTTTGTTCCTTGGACCACACGGTGATGATGAAGAAAACTGCTTGGAGATGAACAACTGGAAGAACTAAGTCACCAGAAAGGTATCGACACAATTGGCACTGATGGCACGGTCGAATGCTTTTCTGCTTTGCTTCACTCTGTTCTTGAAGAAAAGTTGAAGAGAAATGCTCTGGAAAATCACTTTGCTCTGAAAGTATGAATTCTCTCAAGATATCTGGCCTAAAAAACCCAAAAGTTATCCCCTCTTCTTTAAAAAAGAAGTCTTTATATAGGCTTGTCCTTTTGTGCGTAAAAAGCACCAATATTGAGTCTCTACGCCGGCTGGTAGAATAACTGTCACCCACGTACAGAAATTGGCCTCTACGTATGTTGACACGTGTCCCATAATCCAATAAAATAAGGAGAACACGTACACACGTTCTTCGAGAAGTGTGGCATGAAGGCCACGTCAAAAAACTACGTTCCCACACAATCAGGACAGACGGTGCATAAGGAATGCTGTTTAGGCATGTCTGAGCGTAAAATAGCTTAAAGTAAGCTTCCTGCGTAAAGCGGCTAAAAGTAGCCTTGAGCGTAAAGGTTCAAATAAACTCTATGCGCAAAAAAAGTGGCTGAGATAGCTTTGAGCGTAAAAGCTCATATAACTCTTATGCGTAAAGAGGAGGTTGTTCCTTGAGCGTAAAGCAGCTCGTTAGCACACTAAACAATCCTGGGTTGGTGTGAAAAATCTTCTTGGCTTCTGTGCAATTATTTGTCAGAGAATCAATCTGTCAGAGCAGTATCTTCGTGCATTTAATACAGCATGGACAGCTCATTCTTCGCGTAGAGAGTGAAACTATCTTCGCGTAAAGTCTGAATTTAATCCTTGCGTAGAGCTTGAGTTTAACTTAGTTTGCCCTTTGCGTAAAGTCTGAATTTAACCCTTGCGTAGAGCTTGAGTTTGACTCAGTTTGATCTTTGCGTAAAGTCTAAAATGGGCTTCATGTAGATTCTGGAACTGTCTTTGCGTAAAGATCTCAATTTCTTTGACTTGGTATACAAAATTTATTTACGCTTCTACAGTGGTGGGACACACGAGTCCCTAGACTCGCCGTCCCACGTGCACGACGTTGTGCACTGTTCGGTGCGCACAAGCACAAGCCGTGCGTGGACACGGGCTTCGTGTGCGTCGGACATGACACCTAGCCGCACGCTAAATCGACCAGTAGGTCGGGGACGTGTTAGCCTCGGTGTACGCGAAGTTTCACGAGAATCGATTAGAAATCGAGCGAGAAATCAAACTCGCACCGATTCATTTGACACGCGTATCGAGTTTTCCGATACTCACTCTGTAGACACGATACGGACACGAATTCGACCCCGTGAGTACCCGAACACATCACACACATAGATACCTTCGTGTTTGCCAAGTTTCGCGGATTATAAATGTGTATATTGCATTTTGGGCATTGGGTTAATTTTCGGGTTTTTTTATATATATGTATTATTGAATTGTTAGATGATATTTCAAATTGCTGAGTTTTGATTCATAATTTCTGCGTTTATAGGAAGGTATTAAGATTCTGGACTTGTGGGTTTGAGTCCCTATTTTATTTCCAATCATTTCCATCATATATGTGATTATATCCCAATTGCCTATATATATATATATATATATATATATATATATATATATATATATATATATATATATATATATATATATATATAATATTTTTTTGGAGGATGTGGTCCCGTTGGGGTCGAACGGCGAGTGTATATATATATATATATATATATATATATATATATATATATATATATATATAATATTTTTTTGGAGGATGTGGTCCCGTTGGGGTCGAACGGCAGCCCCCTTGCTCGCCGATCCCCCTCCACTCCTCCTCTTTTGGCCGGCCGGATGGCCCGCTTGGCCGGTCGGCCTGCTCGGGCTGGCCGTGCCACCTATCTTCTTACCCCCCTCACCCGGTGATCCCCTCTCAACCCGCTGGCCCCGCTCCTTCGGATGGCCGGCTGCCGGCGTCTTGGACGGCTTCCTTCCCTCCCTCCCCCCTCCCCGCCCTCCTCGGCTCCGTCGACATCCACGGCGTACTCGGCGCCATCAGGGTCAACGTAGGAGACCCGGTCCTCCACGTCCGGCCGCCCCCCCGGGCACCCCCGGCCGTTCTACCTCCGCCGGGGCCGGGACATGCAGAGCCAGGCCTGCCTCCCCCTGCTCCGGAGCCCCCCCCCACCCCGCTCCCGCCGCCCCCTCGCGGTGCCCCTCCTTCGGCGGAGGCCACCCGCTCTCTGCGGTGGCCTAACTCGGCTTCGTCCACCCTCAGCCCCCGGCTGAGCCCCCCCGACGGCCCTGGACTGGCCCTTCCCCTAAGCTTTCCCCCCCAGCGCCGATCCTCCCCCCCCTCCGGCGTTCCCCTTGTCGTCGGCCTCGTCGTCAGCGTCCCCCCATTCTCCCCCCGCGAGTTGCGTGCCCCCCTCGTGGGCCCACCCGTCCCCGTCATCCTCCCCCCCCCGCGGCGCCAACTCCCCTTGCAGCGGTGGACTCCGACGATCTCTCCGGCTCAGGCCGGAGGGCCCTCCCCCTCCCAGGTGGTAGCCGCCGCGCTTTGACCGGCCAGCTCCGTCGTCTCCACCTCCGAAGCTGGTCGTCTTCCCTCCGGCTACCGTCGGAGTTTGGTCTACCCCGCCCCCCAAGGCTTCGAGCTAAGCCCCCACCTCTCCTATCCTGGCTGGCTCCCCCGCTGGCCCACCCCCGGCTCCGTCTTCGGATCAGCACCCTCCCTATCCTGGCTGGCTCCTATCCTGGCTGGCTCCCCTCCGGGCTGGCTCCCCCGCCGGAGCCTCCGTCTTTCGGTCTCCCCCGCTGGAGCCCCCGGCTCCGGGATGCGGCCAGCCAGCCCGTCGCCCCCTCCCCCCAGGGCTGGATCCCCCGCAGAAGCTGCCCCATCCCCCGCCGAAGCCGCCCCCCCTCTCGGCCTCCCCTGTCGGACCACCCCCCCGGCCCCCTCTCCAGATCAGCCCCCCCTCCGGAGCCCCCGTCCCTCTCGGCCTCCATCGCCGGCGCCCTTGCTCGCAGAGGGGGCCCGAGACTCTCGAGCCGCGTGCCCTCATCGGGCTGTGCACCCTACTCTTCGGACAGAGTGCCCTAGGGCTGCGAGCCCATACCCACTTTTTTCTCGGGCTGTGTACCCGCACCCGCTGTGTTGTAATTCGAATTTCGAATTTTAGGTGATATTTTATGTTTTCGGTTTTAGTTCTCCAGAAAAAAAATTTCTTTTTCTAGTTTTTCGTTGTTCAGGGTTCTCCCGTCATTTTGTAGGAACTTGGGCTATCTCCCGGTTCCAACCTGTTTATTCCCTTTTCAATGAAGGCTTTAGCCATTGTTTTAATATATATATATATATATATATATATATATATATATATATATATATATATATATATATATATATATATATATATATATATATAATTATTTGCTTGTGAATGTGACCTAGGGAGCATTGAGTCAGATTAGGATTGACCAAGGAGCGTAGAATGGCCGAGTCGACCGACAAGTTGACAAAAGTAAACTTTGGGTCAAACTTGATCCAAATCGACTCAAACGAACTTAGAATGACTTGAAAACTTGCGCTTGACCAAAAAATTAGTAAACGGACTAGTTGACCTTCAGTTGACCAGGTTTGACCAGAGTTGACCAGGTTTGACCAGAGTTGACCAAGGGTTGACTTTGACCTAGAAGGACCTAGAATTATGTAGAATTGTATTGTAGACATTCCTTATGATATTTTAGACCTTATTTTGACTTGTGATTGTTTTAAATAGGATTACATTGCTCCAGTTTAGTCACACTTCCTCATCAGCAACTTGGCTTGTCAGGCGAGTACATTTTCTGATTGTTTCATTCTTGCTTGGACATATTTACTTGTTATAGACTAGTTTACTTGTTGCTGTCACGATATTATCACGGATTAGTACTATATGGATCTCTTCATGCGATGTTATCCCCTCGAATACATCGGGTATATTGTGTTCATGTACTTTATCATGTGTATCGTCTACTCATTGTATTCGTATTTATTCGTATATACTCATGTGACATTCATGTACACTCATGATCATGTGAGCCTTCATGTATAACCCAGTATGCATGTGGACTAGCTATCCATGTGACTCTCTACTTTCATGTGCAATAACATAACCTGGACAGATCATTGTGTACTGATTGGGGCAAGGGGAGTATTTATTTGGTTATGTGATCTACACCCTTTTTCATGTACAACTCCAAACTAGATTTAAGTCATGTATAACCTAAGCCAGTTTACATAACCAGATTGTGCTCTACACCACGTAGTTAGTTCAGTTCTCTTATTATATCATGTATATCTATTTTCATATATCATGTTCTCTTTTACAGTCTTATTTCTTTATCAGCAGTTCATATATATTATTCTATAGCTTGTTTCATATTTTCTTTCATGTTATGATCTGTGTGAGAGATGTATTCGTTCCTGTCTTGACTAGACCTTTTGAAATATTACAGATGATGAGGATTTCTGCGACACTTACTATGAAGCATGCCTAGTTGACACAGGTGACCTGGACCCTCAGCAGGATCCAGTAGTCGCTGAGGACTTGCCATGAGTTAGATTAGACTTATATCTTTATCTAGTTATTGAGACACTGTGATTGTATTGAGATATTATTATGGTGTGCCTTACACCGGGATTATTATTCATATTGTGACTCTCTGTTGAGATTATCCTATCTTCTTTTCTATCTTAGTTGTGATTGAGTTTACTTATTATATTGTTCTCCGTTCGAAGCATATTCTAGTTGTGTTAGATGTGGTGACTTAGGACATCGTTCTACTGCCGACACTACGGCGTAGGCTGGACGTACCCACGTCTCGTGTCCTTACACTGGGTGTGGGTCGTGGACAATAGAAATGTTCAAAATTTTGATTATGTTGTAAAGAGAATGGAAGCTAAATTCACTAAATATTGGGGTGATGTACCACTTTTATATTGTTTGTCTTCCATTTTTATCCTGCGATCAAATTAGAGGGGGGTAGCGGCTTTGTTAGATGACTATGCAGAAAACATGGAACTTAATCTTATGGACTTGAAAATCGAACTAAAGATAGTGTTGGAAAGATTAGTAATGCTTTATGAAGAAAATATTGTGTCGACCCGACCAACTCAAGCGAGTACTAGTAGTAGCTTAGGCTTAGTCGACCACGCCAGTCGTATACTAAAAAGGAAGAAACAAGACACTCTTTGCAACCTACTCAAGAGTTATCTTTATATTTAAGTTCTTATGAAGAAGAAGATGAATCTTCAAATCACTTCACCATTTTAGAATGGTGAAAAAACACGACAAAAGATTTTTTGTACTTTTTACAATAGCACGTGATCTACTAATGGTCCCGGTGTCCACGGTAGCATCGGAGTCTTGTTTTAGTGCATGATCAAGGATTTTGAGCGTAAAGAGGAGCCGGTTGAATCCAGATATCTTGGAAGCTTATGTACGTGTTCAAGATTGGATTTTAGCAGATAAAAGAATCCAAAACAAGAGAGATGAAGCTACTGACATCAACGAGCTGACTTCGAATCACTTACAATGGATGAAGCTTCTGGAACCGATGAGGAGAAGGAAGAAGAATGACTCAAAGGTATGACAAAAAAAACTTTAAAACTAAACTTTAAAAAACTTGGAAAAAAACTTAAAAACAAAACTTGAAAACAAGAAACAGAAGAAAAAATAAAAATAAAAAAACAAAACAAAGGAAAGAAAGAAAGAAAACTTGAAAAACACAAAATTACTAGAAAAAACAAAAAACAAACAAAAAAAACTTAGAACAAAAAAAAAAACTTAAAATATAAAAACTAATTAATCAAAAACTAACAAAAAAAAACCCTAAACTTAAAACAAATTTTTTAACTCTGCCTATGACAAGCAAAGCTTGCATTGTCGGTCCCAAGTCCGGATAAAAGAGGAGGGAAAAATAAAACAAAAAAAATTAATTAAAAGAAAACTTAAAAATAATAAAATAACAAAGTAAACTTAAAATTTAAAAGAACATAAAATTTAAAAAAAGAAAACTGAAAACATTAAAAAAAAAAAAAAAAAAATTGACCGGACCGGCCCGTTGGACCTGCCCGAACCCGGCCCGCCCGAACCCGCAACCCAGCCTGCCCGCGAACCGGACCGGTCCGGCCCAGCCCTACCCAAGCTGGGTCACTGGGCCGGACTGGGCTCAGATCCTTCAAACCGGGCCGGGCCAGGCCCAGCCCGGACCAAGCCCGGTTGGGTCTGATTTTTTTTGGGGCAGTCCGACCCGGACCGGCCTGGGTCACGCCTTAGACAAATATACTCTTCCTGATGATATCTTCTCTCCCTTGCCAACTACAAGCAACCTCGAGATTGTTGTTTGTGATCTTCCATTTGTCCTCTTCAGTCGGTTTGAGTTTACTTGAATTCAGTGGGATGGCATAATCCCGTCCAATAGTATAAATAACACATGGCCTACGTTTTTCTTTCTTTAATTTAGGCCATCTTCAATGGGATTTCTTTCTCCACTATTTCTATGGTAGAAATTATTTTTAGAAGAAGAAAAAAAAACTTCTCCAACAATAATTTTTATCCTATGTGGCACTGATGTAGGATGGAGAATTTCTATGAGAGTTTTTATATGTAGAAACTCTTATAAAAATACTCCATCTTAATAGTGGATCACACTTTTAAATTAAATCATAAATTTTTTCATTTAATAATCTTTATTTTAATATTAGGCAATGTCGGGTAGAATAGAAATATGTAATTTATATGTAGAAACTCTGCCAACTAGTATTAAATTTTTATTATAATACAATGCCAAGTAGGATAGAAACTCGATTTTAGAAATCCCCAATAGATATTATTATATCATTGGACGGCATCAATGCTCACCCATGAGCCCATCCCACTAAATAATTTTTTCACTTCATCCATCTCCCACTTGAAGTCACTCTAGCACTCATTGTTATCCAGGAGAATGTCAGGATCACTATTTAACCCCTTGTTAGTAATCACCCGAATAAAACTAGTGTTATACGCAAATTTTTCTGTCTTTCAAAAACGTATAATACTTGCGCACTTTTGATAGATTCAAATTAGAATATAAATTTTAAGCATACGAAGTTTTAAACGTGTCAAGTATGAATTATTAAAAAAATTGGCACAAAAAACGTGATAAAAATCTGTTTAACCAACAAAATTTGACAACTTGTTTAAGCATGTGAAGTTTCTAACTCGAATATTTCCATTTGAGAAATATTTGACCGATTTTTTCGCCATATTTTACTTGCACTGCACCGATTTTTTTTTCATTGCTACCAAGGGTTACCTTTCTGCATTACTTGTACAGCAAATGGAATGATAGACGATTTTAAGTACTTAAAATGCTCAAAACAGGGGCAGAAATGACAGAAAATAGTGATTTATAAATGTAATTCTCCAGTAACTATTTTTCTTTCTACAACTTGGTTCATGATAGTATTTTCTTTCACCTTGGTTTTATGTTATCCTCAATAGCAGGAGTCCAGAAGTAAAATCCAATTTATCATCCATTGTGATAACATGCATTTCTAACAACAATGGCGTTGCTAACTAACACTCTGCCTGCTACTGTTCTCGCTTAATCTTAGCCAAACCATCTTCCAGCAATATTGCAAGGTCAAGAGCATCACAAAGCAGAGGAGAGGAACACCGACAACGCAGCCACCAGGTGCAAGGTTGATTAGTGTCTGCAACATGAGAACCATAAGCAATCAGTCACTCAAAGAAATGGAACAAGGAAAGGCCTGTCTGTGCACATCATAAGGATGGAAGACAGAACAGAGAATCCTTTACTTACGTGTCGACCTAGCAATTAGCATAACCACAAGCATGAGCATCAAATGGCACCACCTTAACTACATTAATTCACTAATAAACTATGGTTACTACTCACACTGATAACAATATATATCCTACATATTCTACCTTACTATTACAGGTTCAGTGTCATGATTTTCAGTCTCATGCTTTGTCAAATGAAGTGCTCATTTATTGCATGAGCCTATATTGCATGAATAAAAAGGTAGCCTACCTAGATATAGCAACTGACATTCTAAGTCGTATGGCAAGATCTCTCTTGCTCATAGAGAGTTATGTCAGGCTGACCTAAAATCTTTTGTCAATTCATTCCTTTAGCTTTTTATTGTGTTCCATAGCCGGCCCTATGTTGATGGGAAAAGGCTTGGATAAAAATGATAAGCTACTTGCTCAACACCAATGTTAACTGGAGACAAAACTTTAGATTCTTGGACAATCAAGACAACAAATTACAATAAATTAGATGGCACCTAAGAGCAAATAACTAGTTAGAGATCTGGTGCAAGGTTTCTGAAGACGGTACTGGCCCTTTCTTTTGGCTCTGCTGTCGCCATTGAAACATTAGAGCAATTCCATAACCTCAAGATTCCACATATTTTGACCAACATATCGTTACCTAGAACAATAATCCTATTTCAACACAATTACTTTAAGATACATATGTAGTGTTTAATAAGTAGAATAAACATGTTACTTATTAAAAGGTCAGAACAGAATGTAATAATCGAGAAGCTAATCCAACTGTAACATACATGTATAATGTCTTGCATGAGGGTGATAAGTATGCTATTGGAAAGAGATCTTGTGTCTCGTGTCATTTCTAACCCAAAAGAATAATGAATAGAAAACCACAGGAATAATGAAATGCCTTCAAGTTATTAAGTTTGAAGCTCACCATCACAGCAGCAAGCGTATGAACAACAGGAACAAATATTTGATCAGTTTTCTTCCCTTCTGCATATCCATTGAATGCAATGACCATTGAAAATGTATGGATCATCACAAATCCAAGTGATATAATGGCTGCAACACGAGAAATATAGTCAGGTCAGAAGCAAATCTGATAGTTTATTCTTAAGCCGTGCTTTAGTCATGCAAGCAATTTTATCAGCATCAGGTCAAAGAGTAGTATAAGTAGATTTGGGGGCCAATAAGCAAATACAAGATTGGGGGGCTTATGTCCAAATAGGATAGAGTCAAGGGAATATAATTTCTTCTAATTAGATGCACCATAATTTTATAATTGATTATTTAGATCATGAACGCCCTAAGATAATAACAAATCACATGATGGATTCTCATCAAATCCTAACCTGGAAGGTAGGGTGAGGCTAATAAAGTGTTTTTTTGTTATAGATACCAGATGAAGGGTCAAATTATTTGAAATTCTACCTGTTATGGTATCACGATGCACAAGGATCAAGTTATTAAACCTTCCAAGATACAGACAAAAGTCAAGATTATAAAATGTTCCTCCTAACTTGAAACATATAGGAAAACAGTATTTCTGGATAAGTATAAAGAAAAACTAACCATTTGAATTAGAGAGACTAGGTGATTTGATGATTTAGTAATATTTGAACTCTCACAACATCATTAGTGAAGATAACACAAACGTAAAACAGACATTTAGATTAACTAATAATGTTTTCATATGCACCTTTGCAATAAAGTCTCCAGAAATACTCCATTTCAGCCATCATGTTTTAATTCTATGCATGACATCCTTCTCAACCTCTCCATCATGATGAATGATTGACCCTAAATACCGAAAGCTATCACTATTAGGTATCTCTTGTCCATTTATATGGACTCCTCCCTCATTTCTCTTTGACTTCAGGTTAAAATTATATATCATATACTTCATTTCCGTTCTACTAATCCTAAATCCCCTTAGATTCCAAAGTCCCTCCACAATTCTATTTTAGCATCTATTCATTTTCTACTCTCATCAACCAACACCATATCGTCATCAAACATAATACACCACAGAACTTCCTCCTGAATATGCTTAGTAATTTCATCTATAATTATCGCAAAAAATATAAGAATTCAACTTTGATCCTTTTGACATAAGCCAATGCTAATAGGGAACGAGTTACTATCTCATCCAATAGTTCGCATAGTCAACGTAACTCTATTATACATATCCTTAATAGTCTCAATATAACAACTAGAAACGTGTTCCTTCTTCAAAATCAACCACATTATCTTCTTAGGAACTCGATCATAAACTTTTTCTAAGTCGATAAAAACCATATGTAAATCTCTTTTTTTCCCTCTAAATATTTACGTCTTAGTAAGTAAATGCTTCATAGTAGATCTTTCCGACATAAAACCAAATGGATTCTCTAAATTCTCGTTTGTTCCCGTAATCTTTACTCAATCGCTCTTTTCCATAGTATCATTGTATAACTCATAAGCTTAATTCCTCGATAGTTGTTACAAATTTCTCTCTCTTGTTCTTATATATGGATAGTATAATATTGCTTCTCCATTCATCTAACATTTCCTTATTCCTTAGGTTTTTATTGAATAATTCAGTAACCCACACCAATCATTACTCCCTTAAACATTTTCAAACCTCAATAGAAATATCATCAGTTCCTACAGCCTTTTTATTTTTTATTTTGTTTAACGCATCCTTAACTTCAGAAATTATAATTTTACGACAATAGAAATATAATTTATCCCAACCTAACTCTAAATCTAGACTAAGCTTTTTTAGGTTGCTCATATTAAGTAGCTTGTGAAAATAACCCCTCTACCTTTCTCTAATATCGTTTTTCTCTTATCAACACCTTTTGGTTCTCTTTTGATACACTTAAGGTTACCTAGGTCTTCGCTCCTCCTTTCCCTCTACTTATAGGAGCCTATAAGTATATTTTTCTCACTCCTTAATTTTAACCTCATAAATAAATAACCATAGATCTTTGAGTTTTAGATTTAGCTTTACTAATTGTTTTCATAACTTTCTTTTTTTCTACTTTCTCTTAAAGATTTTCTCACGTTTACACTTCTGCCAATTTTTTGTAGGAAATTCTTTTTGCCTTAATAATTTTTTGAACTTTCTCGTTCCATCACTTTCTTTTGAGGTTTAGTCATTACCTTTTACCTTTTGACACTCATAGAATCTTTGTTGCTACTTTCTTATATAACTTGTCATATTGTACCACATAACATTAGAATATGCTTATGTGTCTCATCTTCCTTCATTTATTATCATATCCTTAAAATTTATTAAATTCTCTCCTTTCAAGTTCCACCAGTGGTTTTGTCTCTTTCAATTTTCTAATGCTAATATCTAAGACCAACAACCTATGTTGAGTGGTTAAAATCTCTCATAGTATAACTTTACAATCTTTACAAGCTAGTCTATCAACCTCCTTAGTAAGAAAATAATCTATTTGGCTAATATCGTGCCTGCTCTTAAAAGTAATTAAATGTTCTTATTTCTTCCTAAACAAGTATTCGCTATTATAAGATCATATGAAACTGCAAAGTCAAGAATTTAGGATTTTATTGTCACTTTATTACTAACTCCGTACCCATAACCTATATGTAATGCTATCATAATCATTATTCTCCTTTCTAACATGACCATTTAAGTGACCTTTGATGTATAACTTTTCACCTCCAGATACTCCTTGAATAAAATTATTTATATGTTCCCAAAATTTCTTCTTTGTATTTTCCTATAATCCTACTTGGAGTGTATATGCACTAATAGCATTAATAACATCCTCCCCCAATACTAGTTCAATTAATATTTCATATCTCCTATTCTTTTTATATCTACAACGTTATTCGTTAATACTTTATCCGCAAGTATCCCTACCACATTTCTTTTTTCACCTATATACCAAATTTTAGAACCACTAGTATTAATTTTCCTCCATTTCCCACCTACCACTTTGTTTCTTATAGACAAACTATATTAATTTTCTCCCTAATCATTGTATCCACTCACTCCATTCCCTTTTCTGCTAATGTTCTTTTGTTCCAAGTAGCTAATTTAATCTTACTCTAATGCACATACTCCTTACATTATTGTTTCATATATCCTATAGTCCCTTGTCCATTTGTCACTATATTGAAGTATTCTGTGGTGCGTCTTTTCTGGGATATTTACTAGTCCACCCTTACTCAATTAACATTGCACCGAGGTAGTATCGATGGAATGCATCACTTATGGGTGACTAACAATCCACTCTTGCTCATTTTTCATTGCACTATGGTGGAAACGATACTGTATATCACTACTAAGGAATGCCCCAACGTTTATTCTTTATGGATTCATTTTATAGAAATTCGACAATGTTTTACGCTAGTTGGCGGCTACCTGACATAACCCTCCTCTATCCGGGTTCGGGACAGACAGTGAAAATATAAAACATTAAGCACAGCAGAGGCATGGTTTCAATGACACCAAATAATTGACCTAAACTATTCAATTTCACAAGCTACGACTAAGACATGGGGCTATATTTCAATTTGGATTTGGCATATATTGTGCCTACAAGTCCTATCATTTACCCAACGATTAGAGTCTCATTAGACCCCCTTTAGTCCACATGAATTGCATATAGTCCCTAATTGGTTCCATGAACTTGAGTGTGTGTGTGTGTGTGCGTTGGGGTTAGTTTAGTGTGCAAGGATTTCAAAATCCAAAGAAATGGATTTGTACGGGAGCATGTTAGTGAAATGGTATTTATGAAGAGTAATGAGAAGTTTTACATTAGTGAAAATTGATGGATTTGATTTTGGAAAAGACCGATCATTGTTATAACCTATTGATTCTTACAATAAATGACATCAATGAGAATTATTAAATTCTTTCTCAATCAATCTTCATTCTAAAATTCTATTTTCAACATAGGATTATAATGAGAAAAATATAATGTCACGTATAGGTATATTTTTCTGGAACCAAGATCTAGACATAACCTTGACATGAACCATAGCGGAAACCTAACCCATCTTTGGACACATAAGGTCCGGGTCTCAAAAGTACACCCCGTACATAAAATGGGTAGGGTTTTGAGTCCACATAAATCATACCTGACTTCGACCAACCCCCTCTTATATATATATATATATATATATATATATATATATATATATATATAGTACTAGTTTAATCTTTTGTATAAATTATAGAAAAAATATGAATTTTAGGCATGCGTAGGGTAGGATATTTTGTAGAGGACTCGTCCAAAGCTTATACAAATAGTATTTGGGTTCAAAACTTGGACCTGTAGGACAAATGGATCCATGTTCGGATAGAAGCAATTATAAAATTTGTAGTAATTATAAATTTAATAAATTTATTTTTCTAAATATTAGTTAATTAATATAAAGTGTATTTAATATCTCAAGCTACAATCAAAATTTCAGTTGTTAACAAGTTCATAATCCAAATGACAACCATTGAATTACAATTCCTGCTAAAATGAGAGTCATTTGGATTTTGAAATCCAAATCCAGACCTAGATTCTGAAATGCATATTGACCAACCCCACCCCCACCCACCCCACCCACCCAAATAGTTTCAGAAAAAGGTTGGGGAAAAAAACTAAAGCATTTAATGAAGAATAAGACAACATTTTCGCAGTAGAAAATTATTCCTTGAAATATAACCAGTTCCACAAATAAGACCTATAACCACTACACAAACTACTTTTCATGCAAAGGATTACTTCTTGGACTGAAGGTGCAGCAGAAGTGTTTGGAACCCCATTCATCAGGAGACACTAGAGAGCTTTATTATAGAATTGTCACAGGTCTATGCTGCCTCTTGTTTAGTCTTCCAGCATTAGTTACGCCAGTCAGAACAATAACAACTTCACAACAAAAACTTCTAATCAAATTTCTAGGTTGGCTATAGTTACCCATATGGTTCAAATTGTGTAATCTCTTTTATTCTGTTGAGGAAGCAAAAAAGGTATGAGAATGCATCACTAAATGAGTGCATGTTCGAACAAAGTAACAAACAGACGTAAAAAAGTAAAAACCAGCTCTAAACTATCCTTATCTATAATGCATGTCATAGCTGTTTCATAATGATGCAGGTTATGTTACACTTTTTGTTAATTGTATGAACTTTCTATCCAATAACAGAATTCAACATTGCAATATTCTAATATAATAGTTTTCAACTTTAAAGGGTAAACCAAGTGCCTCAATAGTCAAAACAAAAGAAATCCAAGTAGAATTAATCAAAAACATTGAAATAGATAGAAGATTGATGCCTCACCAGAAACAAGAAAAAATGAAACGTGCGAGCATCTATCAACATAATATGTTGCTGGACCAAATGCAGGAGTTAAGAGGCTCAAGCAGAAAAAGACAGCATGAGCCACGCCATGGCCTAGACCACCAGCTGCATGTCATTTAATGTGACTTTAGAAAGCATCAAAACAAATTATAAGTTCAATGACACTGAGAAAAGGGAAAAGAACATTATAAAATAAATATATGTAAACCAAGAAACTTCACTTTGTGATCTTCAATTCCAAGTTTATAGAGAAGTTATAAGGAGTCATGGACAGGTAAAAAAAAAGCAAGCTGCAATTCTCCAAAGGGCTGTCATGATGATATAATCAAGTATTTACTCTGTATGTATCTCATCAGCAAGGTCCAAAGAGCGTATAGCAGCCATGTAACAGTTCGGAGTTCCATATCAGAAATGGAACGCTACAAGGGAGGAAATTGGATGATATGGCCACAACGGCATAGGGTTATAGTATTAAGATAAATAATCTAGCAACATATTAGAGGGTGTCACTGGCACGACGATAGGCTTGCTGCTTGCATCCGGGTTATAGTATTAAGATAAATAATCTAGCAACATATTACAGGGTGTCGCTTGGCACGATGATAGGTTTGTTGCTTGCATCCTGGAAGATGCATGTTCGAGTCACGGGAACACGCTCCATATATGGGGGTAAGGTTGCGTATATCTTGACCCTCCCAAGATCTTGCATAAGTGGAAGCCTCGTGACACTGGGACACCCTTTTAATCTAGCCACACATTGCAAATGTTTGAAAAAGTTCTAAGATATAGCATTATGACAAATTCACACTATTGAATCCGTGAACTATATAATACACTGCAGTTCCTTTTTGGTTTTTCCTGGTTATGAGCCGCTACAGAAGATGCTCTGAGGACTCGCATACAAGCCTCAGTCATTTTTTCAAATGAGCTCTTAATGAAGTTAGATTAGGAATGGAGTAGGCAAAAATATGTAACAGATTTATCTATAAAACCAAATTACAATTATATAATATTAAGAATCGAGTCAGCAATCAGATATAGTGGGATATTGATATATCAGTTAGCAGTAGAAACAATCTATGGTTAAGAAACCAAGAATCGGCCCGTGAACCCAATATAATGTAGAATCGTAGATATAGTTGTATATAATTTTATCAATAGAATCTGTTTTTAAAAAAAACTTATCTATAGAACCAATTTTATACGAATCAGTTTCGTTGTGACTTGTGAATAAAAACCAGAAATGTAATTTACAGTATATTTAAAGAATCAACTCACCAATCTGATATAGACTATAAATTGTTATATCAGCTATTAACACTTATTAGGAATAAATGTTAGAAACATACTATTAACAATAGACGCCTATTGTGCATGATTTCCCAAGAATCAACCCATTAATCCAATATAATTGCTATAGAAAGCATTATTTCCCCAAACCAATATTCCTTAAGCATATTGTTTAATGGGGAGAGATGCTATAGAGGAGGTAGCGGCAGCTATCTGTTGCAATGCTCACCAATTGTAATTTTGAGATTATGGAGATGAGAATTATTCAAGATGTTAAATACAAAGTTACATAGTCGAAAATTTTCGGCAGTAGCGTATGAGCATCATTGCATTCGTTCGCCACATACAATCTAAGATTCCAGTAGTTGAACAATACACAAATCCTAACTGATATAGAATAAAACTGATGGAAGATATATTTGAAACAGTGATGCAAAGCGACTTTATCCGCATCTACACAAGTAAATCCTTCACTTGTAGTCAAGGCAAAATAAAATAAATAAATAAATAGAGAAACAATGAAGAAACATAGCAGAGGCCACAAAGCAGCAGCAACAATGGAAGCACAACAGCACCCAGGTAAAAATCTAAACTGCCTGTTAGGTTAGTGAAAAGTGCAAGTTCATTCCGCAACCAGATACATATTCAGTTTGGCTAAATTGTGAGCATTAGTTTGTTGCATGAATGGGTTAATCTGACTTGATCAAAAATGTTCCAAGTCCGATCCACATCGGATGCAAATTCAATCCTGTCCTTAACTCCTCCAGCCGCTCCTCCAACACCTGAAAAGGTTTTCTGGTCACCTGATAAGTCTCCTCCGCCTCCCCTACTTCAGCATCCATCTCTGTCACCTTCTCCAGCCATCCTCTCCCCGACCAGTTACCTGCTCCATTTGGTGCTCCTCTTCTCCTCATTTAACCAGCCTTTTCCGATACTTTCTCCTCATATTCCACCTATATTGGCTGCCCCTACCACCACAAGCAACCTGCTCCCTGGCCTCCCCTTCTTAGGTTAGCATTCCTTCAGGCCCTCCTTATCCTGCAAGCATCTCCTCTATGCTCTCCACAGCACTCCAGCTTCTCCTCCAATACTTATGTGATTTTGGGAGCAGGTGGTCAAAGAGACGGGAACGGTGGCCTAGGAAGTGTTGGCAGCAACCCCTGCCCAGGATTGGGAGAGAAACTCGTAAAAAGGAAACAGGGGAAGGATATAGAAAGTTATAGAATTGATTAATTAAAGAGGGCATCCCAGTGCCACGAGGCTCCTGCTCCACTTATGCAGGATCAGGGGAGGGCCAAGGGTCAAGATCTAAGCAGCCTTGTAGATAGATACACACACACACACATGATGATGGAAGCAACAAGCCTTACCGTCGCTCCAGGTGATGTCTTCTATCTAGTTGTTTAACTTAGTTTTTAAAATTGATTATTTAATATTTCTGTAATCAACTATCAATTATAATATTATCATTTAGCCAACAGCAGAGATATTAAGTAACCTGACACCAACGTGAGTTTCTCAGCTAACAGAAGGAATGGATGTAAAATCCAGTCAAGTGTAGGAAAAACCTCATGTCCAATTTTTATTTTCAGGGTTTACTTGTCATTGCCTCAAATGAAGGGAGCGAAATGAAATTTCCCTAGTCCTCTATGAACTCATCTTGTGATACACTTCACACTATGACACCAAAAATTAATTTTCTACGAAAGAAAGACGTCATATCTTGAAGTGTTTATTTGCAAATAATGTAAGAAATACTGAGAGTTGTCTAAGAAGTTCCAAAAGGCTTCCATACACAAGGTAACCTAAGTGAAGGACAAGATCAAGAAGTGTTCAAGTATACGATAAGTGTCCAAAAACCACTTTGCTCGCCGTAACCTACTGGAAATTTGATATTTCATTGCAAACCTAATAGCCCCTGATGAGGATCGACTGTCGCCTGGGGCATACACAATACACAGTGCAAGACTTCTTCAATTGTCTATGCAGCTCCTGAATCCTATTTGGACCCCATAGCTTCAGCAAACAGGAGCGAGGAACAAGAAAGGAGGTTGCTCTTGTCAATGTGAAGCCAAAGGGTAACATGCCCCGGGGATTACTAAATAACAAAAGGTAAAAGTTACCAGGATGCAAGGGAAAAACTTGTGTTTAACATTAAAGTACCATGGTTTATACATTTCCAACACCAAAACGCCTTCATCACACAAGTATCCACGCTTCAAGATCTGGAGTCCTGGACTGTAATATTCGGGGGTCGTGTCACTTTAGGAATGATGGGCTCCAAACTAATGCACACACCTTTGATGGATTAGTGAGCTAGAAGTTACTATGTCATGCTGCTCACATCAATGGAAAGTCTATGAACATACCTTAACTCTCAGCGGTTTTGTCCCTGTACAATCTCTCTTACTAGTAGGGTAGATGATCACTCACCACAGTGTCCGCCTTATCCTCTTCTTTCTCACTTAATCAAGTTTCTCATCCTCTTGAAGGAAGTGTAAGACGATCAACTCTCTTGCAGAAATAGGAGCCGTAAGAGGTCGTGGTTGTCATATACTTTGTCAATATCTTGGGAAATAAACATAGGAATGACAATATTGACCTATTAATAAACAGAACGTGAACTATCCTTCTACATATATTCAGTTTGAAAAGAACCTCCAAATAACACATTTCATAGTTGTTGAAAAAATTTCCATTAAAAAAAGCTAGGTTTATACTCGCTAAATATCAAACACAACTACCTGCCCAGTGCCCATTGAGCTACAGAACAAGTGCATTTCTAATTTGTTTCGCAATTATGAATCATCACATAATAATCAAAGGTGGGTCTTCTTTCTGCCTCTGGTAATAGTTTACAAATACTCAACTTGAGTAATAATACGATGTATTTATCATGGTCAAAATCCAATGTACTTCATGTTCCGGATTTGTGTATGATAGTTAGCTGCACATATGGTGACATTTAATATACCATATATCTTTTTCTCCTCAGTTAGGCTAAAAGAATATTTCTCTCTCAAGCTATTATACTTGGGCACTTATGGCACCTAGCAATATGTATGTCTTATACATATCGCAACTGTCCAAAAGTTCTGAGGCGAAATGTATGCTAGATGAAAATTACCATATCTGCTGCATGGATGTGTTCCGTATCTTTGGGTTTGATTTAGTTATTTCAATTATTGGAAAGTGCTTAAATTACATATATAGATCATTTCAGAAAAAGTACTAACGATAATTCAATTAATAAAATAATCCATTTTAGGGAAACGTTATCAAGTTGAGCATATAGTTATAATTTCGATTTTAAGACTATGATTCCATTATTAAGATAAATAGAATAATTCCTTGTCATTGGCTAGTTTAACACGGAAAATGAACATCTTAGAGTCTTACCAAGGGCAATTTGCATTTTATCGGTCAAATAAAGCCGAGGTTTAGACACTCTATCAGCAAAAGTATCCAGCATATGTTCCATCTTCCTAGAAAAGTAAATGAGGCATCAGTGATATATTATTGTAATTTCCCTATAACACATGTAAAAGGGGCATGGGCAACAAAATAAGCAATTGCAATATTACATAGTAAGCTGGATAAATGAGAAACAAAATTCAGATTTTTAACTTACTTGTAGAGCTTCCAAAATGCAAGACGACAAGCTTCTTGAAAAGCAACAGATGTGAGTATAAGAATCACATACGGCCACCATGCTGTCGATTTCAAAGGAAGAAAACCCCTCCATACTCCGGAAAGAACAATCAGACTTATAAGCCAAAACAAAGTGCTGCATGCAGTAATAAGCCATATATAGTTAACTCAGAAAACAGAGATTATTGAAATCATGCAATAGAATATGTTGCTTACTAATCTATTCTTTTCACTTTTTGTTTGTCTACTAGTACTCTTCATACAGAATTCAGTGAAGGTAGTCAGCTAGTTCATATTTCACAGTTTCAAGCAGACCAATGTGAAAGGAGAAACAAAAGAAAAAACATTGCATCTAATGAGATAGATGAGCATCAACCCAGTGGTCAAAGTGAGCTCAAGTCTTTGTGCATCAAGAAGATCTTTTTCTTCTCAGTGGTAATCTATTTCCTCCATAATTGCATGAATCCAAGTAGTCAGCAACCTATAATTATTGACGATGGAAGCTCTTGCAATCTCGTAACTTCGAGGACAGTGAACTTCCAATCGAGAAGCTGTTTTATCTTTTCCTGATTACTTGGCTAAACTGCGTTCAACGGGACACGGGTTGAAAAACATACTTGGATTGCCATCAAAATGGTAGGATTACTCGTCGGCCTTCGTGATGTTGCTGATAAAAAATGTCAATATCCTGTTTGATAGTTGGTAAACCTTGATTATCTCATTGAGATGCATACAGAGTGGATCAGGACAATGATTATGCAATCACAATTCTGAAGATGTAAATTTCTTAGACCATACAAATCTAAGGTGCTCACAGCCTGTTTTGTCTAAATCATATGGATGCTTCACTAATTCATTTCACATCAGAAGTGAATGATGCTGCTATGAGTGAGCCTCTACACAACAGGTTTTGGGTTTCAACATTCAGAAGAACTTACTAAATTCATGGTTTTAAATGAACATGGTCCAGCTCACGCACATAGCCATCTTAAGGCATGTTTGGGTAGAGGAAAACTCATGTTGAACCGTCCACTAGAAGCAAAGACAATTACAAAATTAGGGTAGTTTCTGTTATCTTTCTTAAAAGCTTCCATCATTGGTCTAAGCACACACAGTTTTTTTTTCCTCTCCTTATCCAAATCCTCCATCTTCCACACATGAATTTTCTGCACAAATTATATTGATCAAACGATGTGAAACACTCTTTCATATTGCATGAGAATTGGAATGAAATATACAGCAGTCACTCAAACAGAAACATCACGCTAAGAATACTATGAAAGACTGCATCGTAATATCAGATTTTAACTCTCTTGCTCATACACAAAAATCGAAATAAGCCTTCAATAAATTTTGTTACAGAATTTATGCTAGACTAGGGTATCAGGTAAACACAACTAAATTTCTAGTTAATTCTGCCCGAATATAATGTATAGCTAATGCCATGTGTCTAAAAAAATTGTTCTTCCACTTTTTTAAGGTTTTAAATCTTCCCATCCATTTCCCGTAGACCATTAATCTCCTAATTCATTCCAATCTCCTAATTCATTCCACTCTATCGATAAACTATCTACAATAAATTGCAATCTAAAACAGCTGTTAGTTCTCTCACAGCATATGTTCCTGTAGAGATTTTTCAATTTCGAAATGTTTCAAGTCTTCGGTAGTTAAGAAAGCAGGATACTGTATTTCCATAATACGGGTGTAGCTGAAATGAGAATGCTTAGAGGACAAGTGTAGAGGTGCAAATGAACAGAGCATCTCGTGAGCTCGACTGCTTGGCTTGACTCAGTTTCCTTAACGAGCTGAGCTTGAACAAAATATTGAGGTCAATTCCCTTAACGAGTCGAGCTTGAAAATGAGGAGCTCGGCTTGAGAGCTTGCGAACAAGCTCGAAGAGTATACGACTCTATTAAGCTTGACTCGGTTACAGCTCAACACCCTTAATTTTTTCCATTATTTTTTCATCTTTCATTTCTTCCGAATCCATTAACAATACACAAAAGATCAAAAAATTATCCATATTTCTTCTCAATTAGTTGTAGTTCTCGTTAGCCATTTCAATTTTTCATTTGTTTTCCTTTATTTCACTACCTTATGTTGTCATTATGTAATGAAACTTGCTGGTAAAAAGATACCAGGACTCGAGCTCAGATCAATAAGGACCAACCCTAAACGAATCTAGCTCGAACATGCAATTCTTGACTCGGCTCGACTACAGCCCTAGACGAGTGGCAATACACTGAAAGATAGGATAAGAATGAGTGTATCGGTGGGAAGGTGGACGTGGCACCAAAATGAGGATAAGATGCAAGAAAATCATCTCGAGCGGTTCGGAAACTTGTGCAACATCGACCAATAAACGCAGTCAAAGGAGCTGCTGGAGCTAGAGGTAGGTCCGAACGGACATGGATTGAGGGCGTAAGAAAGGACATAGTTTCTTATTTTTCTTTTGTTAACGCCGCGGAAGACATGGCCCTCGACAGAAAAAGGATCCAAAAAGCGCCGGCGCCCCCTTGTTGTATTTCCGAGATGCCATTGTCAACATTCGTGCTTGTAAGTTTTCTCACATTTGGTACAGATAGAAGTTTGACCCAGCAAGTAACAAATCTACCTGATCTATGTATCAAATTAGTTTGCAAAGAACCAAAAAAAAAAAAAAAAAAAAAAACCACCACCCCCCCCCCCCCCCCCCCAACTCCCCCCACCCCCAACCCCACCCCACAACCCCCACCCCCCACCCCCCCAACACCCCCACCCCCAAGAGTTAGAATTGAACATTTGTGTAATGACTTTTTAAAAGAAAATATAGATTTGAAGGGTACCTGGAGAGGAGTGCGAGGATGAGGAAGGGTTTGGTGGAGATGGCTGCGACGAAGACGGAGAGGGCCGGACCCAGGGCTATCAGGGCGTACCCTGTCCCAGCTGCTACAGTCATCCCTTTCCCTTTCCCTTCCCCTTCCCTGTTGGATTGTTCGTATAATCTTTAGTATAGGGAAAGGGGGAAAAACAAAAATAAGAGGGTTCCTTCCTTCTATTTCTTTCCCCTCCTCTTCAAACTCTCTTTCTTGATAAAAGACCACCTCCTAATGGATTGTCAGTTGTCACCCAAAGGTCGAGGGTATTGGGCTTGGTATGCTCCAGCTTGGTATAATTACTGGATTAACATAAGTGGTCCAAGTCTGTAGCCTATTGGTATTAGAGCGGACACCTGGAGAGGTCGGTAAGATTCGAGTCCCTTAATTGTGTATGTGAATGGGATTTTTTTTTTTTTTTAAAACATAAGTGGCCCAAAGTTCATTCATTCTTGACAAAAAAATTTACAAAAATATTCATGTATAACTTTTTTTGGGTCTACGTTAATCCGGCCTAAAAAAGCTACCGGTTCACGGGTCAACCGATTGAACCGGCCGATCTAATCATGTTTTTAAAAAAAACATTGGTCTTGCCGGCTTCTGCTTATCCTTTTGAAAAGCAATTCCAAAAAAATTTAAAAGTAGATTAAAGTTTGGATCAACTTACGAAGGCGAACAAACGATGTCGCTTTGGTCCGGTGTTACTAGCACCACAATCTTTTCTTGGGGCAGCGCAAATTTTGACAGTCATACTTTATCATTTTTTTGTATAAAGAAAAATGTCAAAATTTTTGAAGTCCAAGAACGACTTCTCCATTCCTAGATAGACTTTCCTGTCTTCAATATTGTCATAGTATCGAGAAGAATTTGTGGTACAAATACTATTGCCCTTTTATAAAGTAGTAACATTACCAAACCAGGCTTTAAGGCCTCGTTTGGTTCGTGGAATTGAAGGAAAAGGAAAACAATTCCTTGACATTTTCTTTTCTTTGAAAAATTACAATTCATATTGATTTTTCTTTCCGATGTTTGGAAATGCCAAGGAATGTGGAAAGGAAAGTTAATACTTCAATGTGAAAAAGTGATTCCTTACTTGGATGAATGTAATCACTTTTTCTCCTAATTTTTCTTCCATTGAGAATCACTTTTCTTTCCTCCTCAATTTCTTTGACATCCAAATATAGGAAAGTAATTATTTTTTCCAACCCGATGATTCCGTGAACCAAACGAGGCCTCAGGTGTGGGCAGGGAAGAACCATTATCGTTACTCCTAGATCTAAAATATGTACAAATTGTTACATGTTAGGAACTTCTTTTTCATTTGTCTTTTTTCCAAATATGGATCTGACCTTTACTATCCCTACAATGTAATAAAAAAAAAGTTTAATTGTAATTTGAGATTTTTTTTAGGGTATAAAGTTTAAAATATTTAATAGTTGATTGTATCAAGTAGTTGAGTAAAAAAATTATGATATCAAGTTAAAAAATAAAAATAGTTGAGGGTATCAAATTGTAAATAAGCCAAAAATAAAAATACTAGAGGAACTCATGAGTTCCTACTTTAAAAAAAAATTTCATCAAGAGTCGTTGGATTACATGCATCTCATTTCTTTATTATTTTCATGGACCTAAACAAATAAAAGGTTAAGGGAGAGAAAATTTTGTCAACATATCACATCTAACATATTCGAAGTTCCTATTTAAGTTTGTGTAGTCGAACTAAAAAAACACTTGCAACAACTAAGAACTAATAAATGTTTCCACATACCAATTTAGGTTTTAATGAAGAAACCTCAACATTGTTTTTTTAATGTTCTCGCGGAAAACTAAAATGTTGTTCTCAGCATGGATATAACCAATTGGACCATCAAATATTACAAGTTTTGGAGAAGGGCCTTGACTTGAATGAAGATATCTTCTACAATATAATGCAGCTTAAAAATGGCTCAAAAGTAAACTCATCATTCATTTAAATAAACTGAATAGATAATAAATAATAACTAAACAACTATATAAATATTCTATTAATTATTTTAAAATAATAATTAAGTATTTAATTATCTAATATGATTTAGTTATAACCAGTGTTCTAAAAATCGGCCTAGGCGTCCGCCTAGGCGCCGCCTAGGCGCTAGGCGCCCGCCCACCGCACCGAAAACCCCCTAGGCGGTGGGCTAGGCGGCTAGGCGGCTAGGCGGGCCCTAGGCGCCCCTAGGCGGCGGGTTTTTTGAATTTTTTGATTTTTTTTTTGATTTTTTTTTTGATTTTGTTTATTCTTAGTTGTATTTTGGATATTTGTTTGGGTTTTAAGATAGTATTTGGATTTTTAGAACATTGAAATTTCAAATTTCAAATTTCAAAATTCAAAATTTCAAAAAAAAAAAAAAAAAAAATTTCTAGGCGGCCGCCTAGGCGGGCTAGGCGCTAGGCGCTAGGCGGACCTCCGCCGCACCGAGTCCGCCTAGCGCTTTTTACGACATTGGTTATAACTAAATAATTTTAACTCAATTGGTTAAGATATGAGTCATTTGTATTGATTACTTGAGATCAAATCTTATAAATGATAGTTTTTTAGGCTAAATTACAACTTGATACTCTTAATTATCACTGTTTTCAACTTGATATCCTCAACTTTTATAGGTACTAACTTGATACCGTGAAAAAAATTGGACCAAATTGTCCCTTCTCTTCTCCCCCCACCCCAACTCCCCTCTCTCTCTGACTGTAGGTAGCAACAGATGGCGGGTGCTTAGGGCGCGGTGGCGCGCAGGGCAGGGGGCGGCGGCGCTCGAGGCGGGGGCAAGTAAGGGGGGGGGGGGGGGGGGGGGGATGGCCGCTGGGAGTGGGAAAAGTAGCAGCGGAGGGGGGGGGGGGAGTAGCAGCGGGGGTGGGGGTGGGAGGAAGGTAGTTTAGGATATATATATATATATTTTTTTTGTATCAAGTTAGAAATATAAATTGAGATATGGTATTAAATTAGTACATATAAAAGTTTAGGGTATCAAGTTAAAAAATAGTGATAGTTGAGGGTATCAAGTTGTAATTTATCCTATTTTTTATAGTAAATTTAAATTTACCTTTTTGTTAACATTTTTTTGCACATGGACAGTACTATTAAAAATAATTAATAAGTCACTATTTAAAAAAAAAAACCTAATAAGTCACGATGCACGCAAGAAAAATACTAGAGATACACATACCGAAAGGGGGACCGCGCGCGTGAACTGAGGACACGTGGCGGCTCTCCATTGGTCCAAATCTGGACCACGATGTTAGGGGGAGCTCAAGTTTTGTGGGTCCCGGATCTGGACCAATGGGGAGACGCCACGTTTCCTCAATTCACATGTACGGTCTCCCAGTCGGTTCGTTAGGTATTATTGCAAAAAAAAAACACATGACAGTTAGTAGCACTCACAACTCTGGTGATAAATAACAGAATAATGGGTAGATTAGGAATGCCTCAATGCAATTAACGGTGAACATTATTCAGTTTTCGATCAAGAAACTAACCAGACCAAATAAGAAATTCGGTTCGGTTTGGAAAAAAAAAGATTTCGATTACAGTAAAAAATAAAAAACAATCAAGTAAAATTATACAATTATTAAATATCCTAAAATTTATGTATATTTTATGATTAAAATGTATATATATTTTATTTTTGAAAACAACAAGCTCATGTATGTATTTTAAAGTATAATTTTAATAATTAAACAATTAGTCCAACTTTCAATATAACTTTGAATACAACAAACATATGTATAAAAGTTGTAAATTTTTAATATAATTTAATCACAATTTTAAATTTGGGTCCGGCCCAATAAACAATAAAAATAGTCCACGAACTGAATCGATTATCAGTTCAGTTATGGCTAATTTCGGATTGATTTCGATTTTATATTTTAAAATTTTTGGTTGACTCGATTTGATTGTTTCGATTCGATTGAAATCGAATAAACCGCACGCCCACACCATATGCAATAATATTATGAACAAATTCATGAATTGAAGGTTAGATACTTAGATGTTATCGTAGTCTAGTTTATTATCCGTTGATTTAACTTAGAATAAACTAACATAGAACTATCATTTAGAAAGTAAACAAGAAGACATTTGATATGCCTACAACCAAATACTTACAACCTTCCTACAATTTGCCACGTGTCGGACTTCAATTTGCCACGTGTCGGACTTCGATTGGAGAATAAGAGTAACTGGTGGGATTAGATGGAGCCCATATAACAGGAGGAGTGTGAGAGGTGGTGGGACCTATATGTAAGGAATGGAAGAGTGAGATTGTAAACAAGAAACCCCAAATGTGTTCCTTGGTTTTTGGACCATAAAACTAGCTTGGAAAGTTCATAAAGGACTAGTTGATCGACAAGAACGGTGATGTTATTGTTAAGATCTACCCCCTGTCGACTCAAGTTGCGTTTCATATGTTACGGAACTAAGACCTCATTGAGTTAACGAAATCATGGGACTGAATTTTTTTTTTGTTTCTTTTCTATATTTAGATATCAAACGAAAGTATAAGAAACATGGTCGGCCCTGAACTCCTGTGGATCCGAGACAAATTTTCAAAATATAAATCTGCATACATAAAAATTTATGAAATGTCCAAAAACTAAAAAAGTTTCATGAAAAACCCACCGCTAAAAAAACTTTCATCGCGTGCTCAGAATTAGAGAAACTTATCCAAAGCGGATTCCAAATGACCCTTTTACCCTTCTAATTTATTCAAAGCACTTCATCTTCTTCGTTACGCTGCTCACTTTCTATTCTTCCACTTCTTCGATACGCTGCTCTTTCGAATCTATGTTTTCTTCTCCAAATTCTTTCCATGTCAAAACGGAGGTCAAAACATCATTTTTTTGCGATTCTGAAATTTCGAAAGTCCTTCTAACGGAGAATCGGTTACTTTCAGGCTTCTCGAAAATACGCTCGTTTTGCGACAAACCGGACCTCGTTTCGATCTTCCAGTCAAAAGTTATGGCTTTCCAAACTTTCAACTCGCCATTCTCCGTGGTAAAATCACGGAGAATAGCCATTTCTAGTGTTAAAACGCAGAAGAATAGTCATTCTCCATACTAAATGACGGAGAATAGTCATTCTCCGTACTAAATGACGGAGGTCATTATCCGTATCAAAACCACGGAGAATGGTCATTCTCCGTGATATTAACACGGACAATAATCATTCTCCGTGATCTTTACACGGAGAATGGACATTCTCCGCCATTTTTTACAAGGGAGAATGGTCATTCTCCGTCTTTTTCGACACGGAGAATGATCATTCTCCGTGATATTAACACGGAGAATGACCAATCTCGTGTTAACATGGAGGAGAATGGTCATTCTCCGTATTGAAAAAGACGGAGAATGACCATTCTCCGTGTTAAAACCACGGAGAATAGCTATTCTCCGTACTAAAATGACGAAGAATGACCATTCTTCGTCACTTTACCACAGAGAATGGTCATTCTCCGTGATATTAACACAAATAATAAGCATTCTCCGTGATCTTTACACGGAGAATGGACATTCTCCGTCATTTTTTACAACGGAGAATGATCATTCTCCGTCTTTTTCGACAGGGAGAATGGTCATTCTCCGTGATATTAACACGGAGAATGACCAATCTCGTGTTAACATGAAGGAGAATGGTCATTCTCCGTATTTAAAAAGACGGAGAATGACCATTCTCCGTGTTAAAACCACGGAGAATAGCTATTCTCCGTACTAAAATGACGGAGAATGGCCATTCTCCGTCACTTTACCACGGAGAATGGTATTTTCCGTGTTAAAACTATAGAAAATTGTCATTCTCCGTGGTTTTTAACACGGAGAATGCCATTCTCCGTGGTTTTTAAAACGGAGAATAGTCATTCTCCGTCATTTTAGCACGGAGAATGGTCATTCTCCGTGGTGGAGAATGGTCATTCTCCGTGGTTTTAACACGGAGAATATATTTTTTTAGAAATTTTTTGTCAGGAATAAAGAGTTTCGTTCTTCTTTCAAAACGATAATTCTTATGGAAAAGAAGAAGAAAGATCTTCTCTCCACAATTGACCTAATCGTCGGAAAACTTCAAATGTCTCCACGATAAAGATGATGATGATGATGGTGATGATGATGACGAGCGATGATCTGAGTTCGACTGAAGAAAAGCACACCGAACTACGAACGATCTTTGCAATATCTGCTGAAGATGAGAGCAATGGAATTCTGATTTCTCGTGAAGAAGAAGAAGACGAAAATCGCAATCCAGATCTGAGTTTTTTGAATTCAAATACATATAGATGACCAATTCGCGCGGAGGGGTAGTTTCGGTATTATAAAAATAGCAGTTTCCAGCGGGTGGCTTCTAAAAGGGAATCTTGGAATATTTAACGTGAAAATACTTAATTCTGGATATTTCATAAAACTCATCCAGCGGGTGGACATTTCATAAAAGCCTACCCCGAAATTGGATTTCTCAGCAATTTCCAGATATTAAAAAAAAAAAAAAAAAAGTAAATTTAGAAACAATTGTTATCACCAAAAATTGTACTAGAACCTTAAATAGGCAAGCCTAACATAATAACCACTACACCATAGTCATTTTATGTTAAGTAGGGTTCATAAAACATAATTTGTCTATTGTAGATAAAAGATATATATTAATATTAATATATTTATATTTATATTTATTTTTTTGTCCTCCAGATCTGTGGGTCCTGAATGGTGTACTAGTTGTCCTGGGCCAGGGTCGGCCCTATTGAAAAAAGAAAAATGATTCTCATAAAGAAGAAAAAATAAGAGAAATAGTGATTCTCCCATCCAACCAATAATTCATTTTTCCAGGATAGAAAATTCACTCTTTCTTTTTAATTTTTTTGTCCACTTCAAACACCAAAAATAAAAATAGATGAACAATATAATTTTTTAAGGAAAGAAAAAGGATAAGGAATTGATTTCTTTTCCTTTTCCTTTTCTTTCTACTCCACGAACAAAAATGATGCCTAAAAGTAGGGGTGAGCATCGGTTCGGTTCGGTTCAAACCGAACCGAATATGTGAAAACTGAAATAACCGTAAACCGTATTTTTCAAAACCGAAAACCGAACCGTTTTTATAAAAACCGAACCGAATTAATTCGGTTCGATTTTCGGTCGGTTCGGTTTCATGGGCCAATGTGCATAGCCTTCAAATTTTTAGCAAAATGGGCCTATTTAAATAACAAAATTTAAAAAATATATGATTTATTGTATTTATGAATTGTTATATTATATAGAGTGAAAGATATTAGTATATATAGATTGAGGGTAGATAAAGAGAGTGCTCAAAGAAGCGCCGACATAGAATAGGAGAAGAGAGTGCGCTCAGTTAGGGGTTAATAAACATTAGTATATGTATATTGTGGGTAGTTTGATAAATTACTAAATCTAAATCGATTTTCGGTTTGGTTCAGTTTTTTGGATGAATAACCGAAAACCGAACCGTTATTTCAAATTTTCAAACCGTAAACCGAACCGATAACTGAAAAACCGAACCGTTTGTCATATTTCGATTCGGTTCGGTTCGGTTTTCGGTTTTCAACCGTTATATGCTCACCCTTACCTAAAAGGTCTCCTTTTGTCTTTTTTTTTTTTTTCCTAGAAAGTTATAATTTCTGTTAAAAAAATTCGGAGTTTGAAAGTGCTTGAAGATTTGAGCGATGAAATACATAATTGGGAATAAAAAAGTAAATCCATGTAACGATGGAGTAATCATTTTTTTCTTTTAACTTCTAAAGACAAAAAAAAAAGTAGGCTTTTTTTATTCAATGTCCTGATTTTGTGACCAAAGGTGACCCAAAAAAGGGTTTTGGACCAGCAATTTGACTACTCATCCATTTCCATTGCAACCAAACCTTTCCATTCATTTGGGGTCTCAACCGACAATTTCTGAAAAACCTGCCAACAAAGAGTTCCGAAGACGAAGGATGGCCCCAAAGACTAATGTGATACTCATGACCGTTCTAAGTAGGGTAGTTGTCACTGGAGCCCATTTTTATTCGCCCACCAAATTTATAATATTTATTTTACCCCTATCGTATGAAGACATATATCAAATCAAATATACTTTTAAAATGTACAAAATTACTCTCAAAATAATTTTAGTTGCCACAAGTCTCCACGTGATAGGAGGATGAACAAATATCATAGTTTAGGTGGGTGAACAAAAATGGACTCGTTGTTACTACTTCAAGATTAAAGGATTAAGAGACATCTTCCACCATTTCAATTTTAGTCCGGATCTTTTATTTATGAACATAGGCAAATTGTGCCATCGTACAAACAAAAAAAAATGAAATATCCCAAAAAACTTTCGTCTATGTTAGTATTGTGAAATTTTCATTTTTAAATTTAGATATTATTATAGAAAGTCAAAAATTAAAAAAAATTACTTTTAAGTATTTAGTCAAAAAAAAGGTTCTCTCAGCCGTCTTCAACTTGTATTTCTAAAATTTAGTTTCTAACCTATTTGGCGTTGTACTTTTAAAAAATTTCTATCATAGTTGATAGAATTTTTATATAGAAATTACACACAAAAAAAAACTCTCCAATTATTCTATTTCCATCCTATGTGACAATAATAATAATAATAAAAGGATATGTTTAATGAAGCAGGATCCAATATTAATTGCTATAGGTTAGAATTATTTCTCTATCCTACATCAGCACCATATAAAATATAAATTGGAATAGAAATCTTGGTTGGAAGAATTTTTTTCCTAAAACGGATTTTTACCATAAAAGATAGGGAAGATAGAACCCCATTAAAGATGGTCTCAATTCTCAATTTCAACTAAATAATACAAAAAATTCATTTAATATATTCTTAATCTTAACACGGGTTCGAGTTTCAACTAAATCATAATTTGTTTTTTCCAACTAAATCATAAAAAATTTAATTTAATATTCTTTATCTTACCATTTGGCAACGTCTAATAAAAATTACCAACTAACATTGGAGAGTATTTTTTTTGTAATTTTTATATATCTATCGACTAGGATATAAATTTTCAATACCAAGTACTATAGAAATTCAATTTTAGAAATCTATATTGAGGATAGAAAATACTATGTTTATTTTTTTTTGCTTAAAACGAACGTGTCATCACCACTATCAAGATCGTACTTTTTTTAAACGAAGGACACCATATTTTAAATTTTGTTCAGCAGTCAAAGACTCAGGACTAGTATGTGCTGTTCTTTGTCGGAACAAACATTTTTCGTAAATGGGGTTTTTTTTTTTTTTATAGAATGTCCGACGATACGTACGAAACTTTATGTATATTGTATGTCTGTTGGGCCCACTATCTCCCAACTACCAACAAATAAATAAAATGAATAATACGTCTCTGTGGCTCGATCGATTGATCGTTCGCCACTCAGTCAGGATCTTATATCCCTCATCGGTAACCACAAGAGCCACTCGATTTCGATTTTTTTCGTAAATGTAGTTGTAATTGTCAACGAGACTTTTATAACATCCAAAAATTTCCATGATGGATTATCAAAATTATCCTTAATTCATTAAAAAAAAACTATAAATTTATTTTTAAAAATGTAAGAAAATAAGAAATGAAGGATAGCATTGATAATCTATCTTATTTTTTTTAAAAATATTTTAAAATACTTTTTGGCAATTACAATTATCTTTCGGAAAACTATTTTTCGTACAAACAAGCGCAGAGTATCTGTACCTCGTGGAAGAAAAATCCGATGATCATTCTCCAATTAATCTTCTTTAAGAAAACAGATTATGTTATCTAATTTAGTAGCAGACTAATCGAGAGTATTGTCTTTTTGCTGCATCAGAATAAAGGAAGAGACAGATAGAAATTGATAAGTACCTGTTGAGGACCTACCAGAAATATAAATTTTTTTTTTTTTTACTTAGTAGTCAACTTTGCAAATCCAGGAAAAAAGAATATAAATCCCAACATAACATAAATACATAGCCTAAGGCCTCAGTTTGGTTCGCGGCATGAATTTTTTTTGGCATTTATTTCCTTTGGAAAATTATACTTTTTTATTGATTTTTTCTTTAAAATGTCAAAGAATTTGAAAAAAAAAAAATGAATACTTCAATGTGAAAAATTGATTAGATGGATGAAATCACTTTCATCCTTAATTTTTCTTCCATTGGAATCAATTTTTTTTTCTCCTCAGTTTTTTTGGCATCCAAAGATAAAAAAAGTAATCACTTTTTTTTTTCTAATCCAATAATTTCGCAAACCAAACGAGACCTAAATGTAGGGAACATTGGAGGGACTAGGAGGAGAATTAATACTTGGTAAGTAAAATGTTGGCCTCTGTTTCTATGGACCAACTTCGGTTGACATCATTTTTACATTCCAGCAAAACAACATTGCTTACATTAAACCTCCCTTGTAGGGACGAGCACTTAGAGCATCTCCAACCCTATTATGAGTTTAAAAAAAATGGTTGCCTAAAATTTTTCTCTAATGCAAATGTAGAATAAAACATGAAGTTGACATGGCAATGACATGGCAACGAGAATGTGATGTTGGTTGTCAAGATCTAGACAATGCACTTCACAATGACTTTGTCTCCACATCATCAATTATGAATAAAAATATTTATAAAAAAATTAAAGAAGTGGAAAAGTTGCCTTGGAAGTTGAAAAAAATATTTTTTATTGTCTTTTCAATACTTTTGCATTGGAGAGAGTTTTTTGTTAGTCCCGGGGCTTGATCAAATATGGTAGACTCGATATCGAGATCAGAGGTTCAACAAACGTTCACCTTCTGATTATTCTCGAGATCCAAGAGGAACACTATAATATAAATCTGATTACAAAAGCAACAATAATCAGAAAGTAAATCTCATGTTCGTCCTCGCAATCGCAGTTGTTGACGGACAGAACTGAGTTCAGAAAATAAATCTCACGTTCTTCCTTGCAATCGCAGTTGCAGACGGACAGAACTGAGTTACAACTTAGATGAAGGAGAAGAAAGAAGAAAGAAGAAGAGGAAATGTTCTTGCTGGGGTGATTAAGATCACCGTTGCTCAAAGCAAGATTCGTCCCAACACAATCTGCTTCCAGGAACCAGCAAGTTCACGAAGAACTTCTGGAACGCTAGTAAGTCAATATTTGAGACTTGAACGGGCTTCCTGGACTTTACAGACTCCCTTAATTCTCTTCTTGGTGCATCTTTCAAAGGAGGCCAAGGGGATCTATTTATAGAGTGGAGTTGAGACTTCACCTCTTCTCCTATCCGATGTGGGACTAAAATACCAATACTCAAAAATAGAGTTTGATATTTTAGATCATCCCACAATCAGCATAGAAGTGTGCCAGTCCACGTCTACCCCCCGAACACTCCCGTGCATGCACGAGACAATCCTGGAGTCCACGCCCGAGTCCGAGTCCGCACAACAAAAATCAACTTGCATCCTTGTTGGATTTAATCCCTTTTCCTTCTAGGAAAATACTCTCACATGGCACAAACTTGTGCCCCACTACACCTCATGTGCACACCTCAACACAAGCAATGCATTATATTGAAATACTCACCATTTGGTGTAGCCGATGTGGGACTATCTTTTCTAGTCCAAAGGCAAAAACACCAACAATCCCCCACATATCTCAATATATGGGTTGAGCGTTCCCCACAGTGACTGCCCATTATGCATTAGGAGAGATGTCGCTACGACTTGAATCTTCCCGCATAGGTTAAATAACAGCATGATACAAGAATGGACTAAGCCTTGAATTATGCATCATAACTGCAATTCTTCCTACTCACATAATGACATCAACTGTGCTTCTGGCTGCACATTGAAGGCCTTGTGCCAGCCTGGTTTCAGTGTATAATTTTTGGACGTCTACAAGTTTACCCTCAAGAGACGGCCTGATATCTCTGTCCATACACTATAGGTGAGTTCTTTATAAAGAGTCATGGCGTGAAGCATTGCGCTTCTTTGCGGTGCTACGCCGCTATGACATGGCTTAAAGCCGAGGCTTTACCCCCACCTGGGTACCTCATCGTAGTGTCATACTACTGTAGCATGAGGTCACAGGCCTCTTTGTAGTGCCAAACTACCCAGCATGAAGCCTTGCGCTTCCATGCGGTGTTACGCCGCTATGACATGGCTCGCAAAGCCGAGGCTTTACCCTACCTGGTATCTCTTCGTGGTGTCATGCCACTGTAACATGAGGACATCGTCCTCTTTGTAGTGCTGTCTACCTCTCTTTATTACGATTATCATACAGCATTAGGCTACCTGCCTATTTGCGGTGCTACTCCGCTGTGACTTGGCTTGCAAAGCCGAGGCATTACCCATACCTGGGAACCTCATGGTGGAGTCACCCCACTGTAGCATGGAGTTACACTCCTTGTAGTGCTGCGCTACCGTGCTTATTGTAAAGCACTCCAGGCATTCACTCTGCCTGAGAACTCATTAAGGCATTTAAGCCAACCTTCCCACAGGATCCGTTTTCCGCAGAAAACAACAGTAGACAACAGTGGTTGTAGGTCCGTAACCTCTCCATGTCACATAGAACAAGTACCCACCGTTCCTGATATTCTTCTGGTTAATAGTCCTCCCTTGAACCAAAAGCTAGATGCCTAGTAGATTTTTCTTTGAACTAATAGCATAAAACTTTATGGTAGGAATGTAATAACACAATATCAGAATGCCTTCAAGCCCATTTTACAAGCTGTATCATCGACCAGCTGACGCTTGAGGCCCTTGGTGAACGGATCCGTCAGGTTCTCCTGACTCCGAACATTAATCACTGCAATGACACCTTTCTTGATGAGATCATTCATTGCCCTGTGCTTCAACCGCACAGTTCTCTTCTTCCCGTTGAAGAGATCATTCGATGCCACCGCTGCAGTCGCCTGGTTGTCGCAGTATATCGAAATTGCCGGTATCTGCGCCCCAACCACTGGAAGATCATACATGAGCTCCCAAAGCCACTCTGCTTCATCTGCTGCGGTATCAAGTGTAAAGAACTCAGATTCCATAGATGATCGCGAGAGCATAGTCTGCTTCTTCGACTTTCACGATATAGCAACTCCACCCGTTGTGAATATGAATCCACCTGTGGACCTCTCGCTCTCTAATTCTGAGTACCAACTGGCATCACTGAAGCCTTCCAGTACCGGCAGATCTCCGTTGTAGTGCAGTGCATATGTCTGAGTCTTCTTGAGATATCTCATAACTCGTTTCACAGCTTTCCAGTACTCAATGCCTGGGTTGCTCGTGAAACGACTCAGCATTCCCACAACGAAAGCTATGTCAGGCCTTGTGGCAGTAGTAGCATACATCAAACTCCAGATTACGCTTGCATACTCCAGCTATCTAACGCTTTTTCTTGAATTAGGCTTCAGTTTCAGATTACACTTGTACGTCGTATCGATCCCTGAAAGATCCTGATACCCGTAATGAGTGATCATCTTCTCAACATAATGAGACTGTGACAGCGCTAGTCCAGTGTCTGTCCGGATGATCTTGAGTCCCGAGATAACATCAGCATTCCCCAAGTCCTTCATACTGAACTTCGTCGAGAGGAACTTCTTTGTCTCCGTGACACAGCTTATATCCGTACCTAGGATTAGCATGTCGTCCACGTATAGACAAACGATGACTCATCTTCCGTCAGCAAACTTCGTATAGACACACTTGTCTGTTTTACTGACCCTGTAGCCATTTGACCTTATGACTGTCAAACTTCTCATGCCATATTTTGGGAGCTTGCTTTAAACCGTACAGAGATTTCACCAACTTGTAAACTTTGTCTTCAAGACCTTTGATGACAAACCCTTCTGGTTGTTGTATGTAGATCTCTTCGGTCAGCTCGCCATTCAGGAATGTCGTTTTTACATCCATCTGATGTATCACCATCTTATGTATCGCTGCGAGAGCAATCAACATTCTGATGGTGGTCATCCAGGTTATTGAAGCATACGTGTCAAAGTAGTCGATCCCCTGCTTCTGAGAAAACCCCTTGGCCACCAACCTGGCCTTGAACTTGTCAATAGTTCCATCTGCTTTCATCTTCTTCTTGAAGATCCATTTGCATCCGATGGATTTTGCACCTTTAGGAAGATCAACCAACACCCAATTGTTATTTTGAGGTGATGGAATCAATTTTATTGTCAATCGTCTCCTTCCAGAAAATATCATCTATCGTCTTCATCGCCTCATCATAGGTAAGCGGATCTGCTTCCACATGATAGGTGATGAAGTCATCTTCGAAGTTCTTCGGCCTCCTCGCTCGCTTCGACGACGGCTCAGCGAGTTCTGGTTCAACCGTTGTTTCAACAACAACATCTTCTTGGACTACTTCTTTATTGAAAACTTCAGTTTCTTGCACACCCTTATTGTTCTCCGGTTTATCCGTAAGAACAATATTCTTGTGCCTTGCAAATTGTCTTCACGAGATTCGATGATATGATTTGACTCAATAACAAAAAATCTCCGAGCATCACTCTTCTCGGCATACCCCAAGAAGATCATCTTCGTAGTCCTAGTCCCTAGCTTCTGAATCTTCAGATCTGGGAGCTTCACATAAGCCAGAAATCCCCACACTCGAATGACATTCAAGTTAGGTCTGACTTTGAACCAGTATTCATGAGGAGTTGCGTCCGAAGTTGCATACGGCACTCTATTTAGAATAAAAGTGGTCGTCAATGCAGCTTCTCCCCATTAGCATTGAAGAAGACCCGTAGTTAGCAGCATTGAGTTCATCATTTCTGTCAACGTTCTGTTCTTCCTCTCCGCTATCCCGTTAGATTGAGGAGAATACGGAGCAGTAGTCTCATTGATGATTCCATGTTCTTTACAGAACGATGCGAATTCATGAGACCTATACTCTACATCTCGATCACTTCTGAGTAGTTGTAGATCGGTTTAACGTTCAGCTTAATCCCTAAAGTCTCTGAACTACTCGAATGCTGCATCCTTCTACTTGAGAAGTCATGCGAATGTGCACTTCGAGAAACACTTCGAATCGGCCTCTGTGGAGAATTAATAAAAGTCACAAATATCTGAGTGTACTAACTCCAGATGATCAGTACTTTAGTTCAATCGTCTGAGCAGCTTTCCAACAGTCTTGTATCTGCACAGACCTTAAACTCCTCCACCTTCTTACCCCCATATTCCGAAGATAAGGTTCCGGTAGGACAGCTTGAGTCTGCTTCTGTCATAGAACAACTCTCAGTCCACTCAATGAAGTAACTTCATCGCCATCAGCAGAAGTTCGAACATTCCTTCAGCATCGAACATCTTTTCGAAGCATGTTCCTCGTCAAAAAATTACCATCTGGCTAGTACGAATGTCCATCTTTCAAGTCTGTATCAGATAACAGACTTTCTGAGATCAGATTGCCACAAAATCTCTGGTACGTGCAACACGCATTCCAGTGTCTTTGTCGGTGGTTAATAACCACTGTCTCGATCTTCAGAACTTCTCCTAGATATATGTTCGCCATCGAGACCTTCGTCATAACATGGCTCGTCCTTGATGAACAGCTCCTTTGAGAGCACACGTGGTCAGATGCACTAGTGTCAGACCACTAGTCAGCTACCACGCTAGATAACTCAACCTGTGCAACCATAGCAACCAAGTTAAGTAATCAAAAATAACCAAGTTTAGCTATACCTGCTATTTTGGTTTCTGCTTGGATTTGCATTCACTCATGTAGTGGCCATTCTTGTCACAGTTGAAGCAAGTCACATGGGACTTTGACTTCTGTTGCTTGAACGAAGGACCGTTCACTTTTAGATTAGTGGAGTCCTTCTTCTTGTGATGAGAAGCCACCTGCTACCCCTTGAACTTCTCTTGTCTGCACCAAGTTGGCCTTAGCCAGTTGCTTGGACAGAGAGTCCATCTTCTGTTGAGATCACATTTCGTCCTCAAAGTGGATCTCTTGTAGAAGATCTTCCAAGCTAATGTCCAGCTTCTTTCGATGCATTCTAGCATAGAAGTTGCTCCAACCGGCAGGAAGTTTCGAGACTATTCCTCCAACGACAAACTTGTCGACGAGGGGCATCTTCTCGTCATCTAACTTCTGGCGCAACTTCAGGAATTATCCTTTACTTGAGGTAGCATCGCCATCTCGTCTTCGAAGAGCCACTTGTGGTACTTCTCGACGATGAAGTTTTTGGACCTGTTCTCATCATCTTCATATAGCTTACCCAAAGAATTCCAGATCTCTTTGGCCTTCACCTTCTTGGAATATGACTCTGCCAGAGAGTCTTCCATAGAATTGAGAATCAACAGTTTACAGATGCTGTTTTCTCTCTTCCATTTGCTTTGCTTGACGAGTGTAGCAGCAATAGCTTCGACAGTTCCTCCTTCTGGATTCGTCGGTTCATCCTCAATCAACACATGGTCCACGTCCACGAGTTGAAGATTAAGGGTGGCCTTCCTCTTCCAGATTTGGAAATGTTCTTCATCGAATTTCTCCAACTTGTTAAAGCTGGTATCGATGAGAGAAGCACGAGAGTTCTCCATCTACAAGAAAATTGCTTTGAGATTGTTAGTCCCGGGGCTTGATCAAATATGGTAGACTCGATATCAAGATCAGAGGTTCAACAAACGTTCACCTTCTGATTATTCTCGAGATCCAAGAGGAACACTATAATATAAATCTGATTACAAAAGCAACAATAATCAGAAAGTAAATCTCACGTTCTTCCTCGCAATCGCAGTTGTTGACGGACAGAACTGTGTTCAGAAAATAAATCTCACGTTCTTCCTTGCAATCGCAGTTGCAGACGGACAGAATTGAGTTACAACTTAATGAAGGAGAAGAAAGAAGAAAGAAGAAGAGGAAAGGTTCTTGCTGGGGTGATTAAGATCACCGTTGCTCAAAGCAAGATTCGCCCCAACACAATCTGCTTCCAGGAACCAGCAAGTTCACGAAGAACTTCTGGAACGCTCGTAAGTCAATATTTGAGACTTGAACGGGCTTCCTGGACTTTACAGACTCCCTTAATTCTCTTCTTGGTACATCTTTCAAAGGAGGCCAAGGGGATCTATTTATAGAGTTGAGTTGAGACTTCACCTCTTCTTCTATCCGATGTGGGACTAAAATACCAATACTCAAAAATAAAGTTTGATATTTTAGATCATCCCACAATCAGCATAGAAGTGTGCCAGTCCACGTCTACCCCCCGAACACTCCCGTGCATGCACGAGACAATCCTGGAGTCCGCGTCCGAGTCCGCACAACAAAAATCAACTTGCATCCTTGTTGGATTTAATCCCTTTTCCTTCTAGGAAAATACTCCCACATGGCACAAACTTGTGCCCCACTACACCTCATGTGCACACCTCAACACAAGCAATGCATTATATTGAGATACTCACCATTTGGTGTAGCCGATGTGGGACTATCTTTTCTAGTCCAAAGGCAAAAACACCAACATTTTTCTACCTCATTGTCTTTTGAGATATAGTCTTGCCATATAAACAAGACATTGTCTTGTGGCTCATGCCACATAGGAGCCACCTATGACTCACAACACTTAACAAGACAATAGGGTTGGAGATGTTCTTAGGAAAGATGTTTGCATACCTGGATTATGATACATTAGGACATTCTAAAATCGATATCACGTAACATATTCATTTTTGCAAGTTATACATTTCCGTACAACATAATATTCCATTTAGGAAAACAAGGAAGCATTGTCCTTCATGATACATTTTGGCAAGAAACAAATTACAAATTGTGTTGGTACAAACAACCACAGAAACTCGCATAAAATAAAATCTTCAAAAGTTGTGCTGCAAGAACAGGTCTTCTTGTGGCGAGGCAGGCCCGATCTCTTCCTCCAAGCACCTCAGGCTGTCCCCCATCCCGCCCCCGTTCCCCAGCTCCCTCCCTTCCGACGCCTTCCCCTCCGCCGCGTCGACGTCCGACACCGACGACTTCCTCCTCCGCGACGACGACGTCACGCTCGGGTAGCTCGGGAACGTGATCCACGAGGGGGCCCTGTACTCCAGCCTCTGCTCCTCCGCCTCCCCCAGCTCGTTCTCCGACACGGACTGGTTCGACGACCGCTGCGACGACGCCGTGTTCTTGTGCAGCCGGCTGCTGCCCAGCACCACCTCCGTCGGCAGTATCGGCTGGTCGTTGCACGGGCTCCCCATCAGCAGCGCCAGGGCCCTCTCCAGCGCCGTCGTCACCTTGTCCATCGACGGCCTGTCCTTCCCCCTCATCCTCACGCACTTGCACGCCACCGCCGCGATCTTCTTCAGCGCCTCGGGCTCCGCCGGCTGCGGGAGGACCGGGTCCAGTATCCCCGAGATGTCCCCGGCCTTTATCAGCGGGACCGCCCACTCCACGATGTTCCCCTCTTCGAACTGCATGTCGATGGCTTTCCGCCCGCTCAGGATCTCCAGGAGGAGAACCCCGAAGCTGTAGACGTCGGACTTCGTCGTGAGGTAGTGCAGCCTGTAGTACTCGGGGTCGAGGTAGCCGAGCGTGCCCGCGGGGAGCTCCGACAGCGGGGAGCTGCTGTCGGTCGGGCCCAGCAGCGAGAGGCCGAAGTCGGAAACACGCGCATTGTGCTCCTCGTCGATGAGGATGTTGGAAGACTTGATGTCCCTGTGGATCACCGGCGGGCAGGCGTAGCCGTGCAGGTACTCTATCCCCCGGGCTGCCTGCACCGCGATGGTGACCCTCCGGACCCAGTCCAGCTGCTCCCTGAGGCCGGCGTCCTTGCCGTGGAGGTGCCGGTACAGGGAGCCGTGCGCCATGTACTCGTACACCAGCAGCCTCTCGCCGCCTTCCTCGCAGTAGCCGAGCAGGCTGAGCAGGTGCGCGTGGTTCAGCCGGGAGAGCAGGTCGAGCTCGGTGCGGAACTCCTTCGAGTTCTTCTTCACGTCCGACGATACGACTATGGACCGCTTCACCGCGACGACGGTGCCGTCTTTCAGGACCCCTTTGAAGACGCAGGAGAAGCTCCCCTTTCCCACCTGCGAGTCCTCTTGGAACCCTCCCGTCGCGCTCTCCAGCTCCTCGTAGGTGAACACCTGGGCTCTTCTGATCTTGAGCTCCTCCCTCTCCGGCTGGATCTTTATCGGGTCCTTGCGGAACGACAGCGTATTCTTGGTCGAGCACCTGCAGTTGTGCAATTTGCGTCTCACGTAGAGGTACGCAACCAAGGACACCGAGCAGACCAGCACGACCGCGAACACGATCTCCGCGACGAAGATCGGCAGCTGGAGGGCGAACAGCCTCCGCGGTTTCGACCTGTTCTCCGACGACGATGACGAAGACGAGGAGGAGCACAGGGAGGAGCAGCTGGGCGACGCGCAGGTCGAGCAGTTGAGCAGGCACGTCCGGTCGGAAGTGGAATTGCACGGGCTGAACTGGTACGTGCCCTCCGGGCAGCCGCTGCTGCAGGGCAGGCACACCCTCGAGTTGTCCGGCTTGCAGAGCCTGCCGCCCGAGCTCTCGCGGGCCAGCTCGAAGAACCCGGAGGCGCAGGGGATGAGGCTGCAGACCCCGGGGGAGACGGCCATCGGCAGGGACCAGGGGGCGCCGTTGCCCCAGCAGAAGGACTTGGGGGGCCTGTCGGCGAAGACCCCGCAGGTGAAGTAGTCCCCGGCCGCCAGCGCGTAGGCCCTGGCGGGGGCCCCGGGCGGCGCCACGCTGTTGGGGAGCCTCAGCCCCCAGCAGACGACGCCGCGGTCGAGGCTCCTGATCCCGCAGGCGTGGAAGCGGCCCCCGACGACGGAGACCATGGGGTCCATGGGGACCAGGTCGACGTCGCCCCGGCTCATCCCGAGGCTCCTCCCCCAGCAGAAGACCTGGAAGTTCTCGAGGACGCCGCAGACGTGGAAGCCGCCGGCGGAGAGGGAGCGGAAGCGGAGGTTCCTGGGGATGAGGGAGATGACGCCGGTGCCGGTCTCGTCGCCCCAGCAGAAGGGCGCGGAGCCGCGCTCGAGGAGGGCGCAGCTGAAGACGGAGCCGGCGGTGAGGGAGGAGACCGGGGAGGCGAGGCGGTGGGAGGCGGTCATGTTGTAGCCCCAGCAGTCGACGGCGGCGCGGTAGGCCCCCCCGGGCTGGGCCCTGAGGGCGCAGAGGTGGTGGTCGCCGGCGCTGATGGAGGAGTAGGCGGCGGCCTGGTCCATGGGCTGGGGGACCCCCATCTCGACGTAGAAGTTGCTGCCCCAGCAGTAGGGCTGGCGGGAGGTGAGCAGGAGGCCGCAGACGAAGCTGTCGCCGGCGGTGAGGCCGAGGAGCGGGAGCCTGGACGGGGCTCCGTAGACGACCGAGTTGTCGTCGCCGAGGCACGTGACCAGGTGCGACCCGTCCGAGCTCAGGGCGCAGAATGCCGGGCCCTTCTCGCCGTAGGAGACGGCGATGGACGACATGGACCCGAGGGAGCTCACTGCCACCACCAGCGCAGCAGCATGGATCAACAACAACGTCGCACCACCACTGGTTGCGTATACCACCATTTTCCAAAGTTTTCGACTGTTTCTTTTCTTCTCTACATAGCTAACAACAATATCAAGAACAACAACAAGAACTTGAACTTCCACATTCACTCACTTTCGGTGATTAGCTCCAACATTTTCTGGGAGGCAGGAAAGGAAGTGAAGGGAAGGGAAAGGGAAGGGAAGGGGAGGTGGGAGCATTGAATAGGCATTAAATTCACTTCGCTGATGTGTAGGTGGGATTGGTAAGTGAGAAATAAATGCAATTCTCTCCTCTTCTACATGTTATGGTTATGCCTGGCCTGGCCTGGCCTGACCTGGACCCGACCCATCACCATCTCCCTCTCCCTCTCCTTCATCTGCACCTCTGCACAGTTGTCCCATCAAAATTCAATTCAAATTCTTTCCTTCTTCAGTCTTCACCCCTCCCATCCAAGGAAAATTCATACATCAATTCAATAGCGTAGGCTCTGTTGTTGCAATGTATGTTTTCGGACTTTGACACATGCACTCGCTGTCGTGTGTTTTACTTTGGGCTAACAAATTGGCCCAAGTAGATGCTAAACTAAAAATAAAGGTTCACTCGTAAAACCACTCTCTTTCAAGACTATGCATACAATTAGCTTACTTCCGCCCAATTGACAAGATAAAGACAGTAGAAACTTTATAGCAATTTCACACCATAAAAGGCCCCGTATGATATGTGAGTTAGAGCCTCTCCCTTGTAACCTTAGATACTACCTAAAGTTGGTAGTACTTTTAAAGTTGTATGTATCTTAGAGAGTTATTTAGGTTGTATGAACTCCAACTATATATTGAGATTAAAAGTGACCGTTAACACAGCTTCTTAGAGAGAGTGATGTCTAACTATGCAAACGGCAAAGTCTATTGAGAATAAAAGTGATCGTTATCGTAGCTTTTTTCGATAAACAATTTAGAAGACCGGCTGTCAACAACATAGAGTTCATCATCTTCGTTAAGGTACGGTTCCATTGGATTGGAGAGAATACAGAGCAGTCGTTTCATTGGCAATTTCATGTTCTTTGCATAAAGATGCGAATTCAAGAGAACGATATTCTCGATCTCGATCGCTTCTGAGCCTCTTGAGTCGTTGGCCCGTTTGACGTTCAGCCTCAGCCTTAAAGTATTTGGAATTCTCGAAAACTTTATTTTTTTTATTTGAAAAGATACACGAAAGCGTACTACGAGAAGTCATCGATGAAGGTAATAAAATACTTCAACCCAACCTTTGTGGAGAAGTACTTGAAGTCACATATACTTGAGTGCACCAACTCCAGAAAATCTGCATTTCGTTTCACCCGTCTGAACGACTTTCTTACAATTTTAGTCAACACATAAATTTCATATATATTTTTTTTTCCACTTCCTTACCCTCACATTTGAAGATAAGACATAGAGTAGACATCTTATTTATTCTTTAACAATGAACACGTCCTAGTCTATTGTGTCATAGCTCAAGACAGTAACCACAAACATATACTTCATTAATACATTCAGGTGAAGTTACAACTTACAATTTGGACATTCGATCGATACAAAAAAAATTTCTCCAAGTATGCTCATTTAGTATGCTCATTTATAAGACATTACCATATGGCTAGCGTTGATGTTCATCCTCAAGCATGTTGCACAACAAGCACCTAGAGATCAGATTCTTAGCAATAACAAGTACATGTTTCACGTTCTTTAAGTGACTTTTCCGAAGCCAGTTTCAGCACCACTTACCCAATCCCAAAAAATTTCAGGTTGAGATTTGTTCGACATTCGAACCTTCTCAGAAGTGGATTCGTAAGTGGTGAATTTTTTTCTTTGAACACACGTGACATGATGCACCCATGTCCACCAATCAATCGTGTCTACGTTAGATGAGTCAACATGCACAATCATAACAACCAAGTTAAGCTCACCTTACTCTTTTGGCTTGGACCTGCAGTCCTTCTTGAAGTGGTACTTCTTGTCACAGTTGAAACAAGTCCCGTCGTCTATAGACATGGGTTTAAAAGAATATGACTTCACCTTCAGATGGTTGAATTCCTTTTATTGCTATGGTAAGCCTTATACTTCCCCCTTTGTAGTCTCCAAGTTGTACTATGTTTGTCTAAGCAAACTGTTTGGACAGAGTGTCCACTTTTGATTTGGTTTCTCGCCATCTTCAATACGAATGAAGGATATATAAGTGCGTCTAACAAAATCTATGACTTCTTGTGGTACATGTTAGTTTTGAACCGACCCCAGTAGGGACGGTACTTGGAGACGTTGGCCCCCCACCATGAACTTGTCTGCTTGAGGCATAGCCTCCTCCTCAAGCTTTTCCTGCAACTTCAGTAATTATTTGACTTGTGATAGCATGGTCTTTTCATCTTCAAATTAATTTTCATAAAGTTATCGATAAGATATATTTTGTATATCTTCTCCTCATCTTTTGTATTATTTTTCAAAAGACTTCCAGACGTCTATTGCAAATACTTTCTTGTTGTACGATTCTTCCACGAAAGCATCCATGGAGCTGAGAATCAACGACTTGCATAGGTTGTTGTCTCTCCTCCATTTCTGCTGCGTTGTGATCATGTTGGCCATAACTTGTACATCATCTATTCTTAGACGAATTGGTTTTGGATCCATCAACATGTGTCACGACCCGCACCCACTGTGAGGGTACGAGAACGTAACAACGCCCAGCCTACGCCGTAATGTCGGCGGTAGAATGCTGCCCTAGGTCAATCATCTAACAATAAAAAGGTACATGTACAGTATATACACTCCGAATGGAGGTGACATAGCAATATACAGTCTCAATCACATCTAAGACAGAATGATAAGATGAAAAGATAGATAGATAAATACTGGAATGAAAGAATATACATGACAACCAGAGAGTCCAAGTGTCTAAGATAACATCTCAACAACATCCAGAATACAAGTCCCAACTACTGAATATGAAAGAATATATACAATCTAGATCTCAAATGACAGAAATAGTAAACCTAGACTAGGGAGCCTCAGTCTCTAAGCTAGTGGATCAGGCTGGAAATCTGGGTCACACGAGCCATCTACAGCGGTCCCATAGAAGGTGTCTATGCAGTCCTCATCCTCATCCTCTGTAATATTTTCAACAGGTCCAGTCAGGACAGGAGCGAGCACAAAACATCTCACGCAGTTCATATCAAGTTAGGAAATATAAAGCATGCAATAGAGTAAGGTACATGAAACGCTGAAAGAAGAATGTATATGAAAAAAGTAGAGATTTGATAACTGAAAATATCTATATACGATAAGTAAGAACTGTAAGCAACATGTGATTTAGAGCACAATATGGTTATGTAAACGGGTTAGATTATACAATAAAATGGGACTCCTTTGTACGTGGGTGTACAATGGACATATACAATTTTTTATACAATAGGATTGATCACATAACCATTTCTACTCTCCCTTCCCAATCAATACACAAGGATCCAATTCAGTTACGTTACCTTATACAATGGCTTGTACAATGGCTCAATGTGATAATGAGAGTACAATATGCACAATGAGTATACAATGATAAGGGTATTCAATAAATACAATATGTAAGTGAAACGCACATCACAATATGTATTTAGTGAATACAAGGAGATAACATCTCAGAAGAAGATCCATATAGTACCAATCCGTGATAACGGTCGTGTCAGCATCAAGTACAGTAATCTAGAGCAAGAATGTAAATCCAGACAAGTATGAAACGGTCAGAAAATGTACTCGCCTGATCTCCTGAGTGTCTGAAGAGAATATATTGTCCGAGGAGTGGTGTCTGTCTCCTATAGAACAGTACAAGTCACAACAAGTCTAAAATGATAACAAGATGCAATTTAATGCAATCTAAATGAATCTAGGTCAATCTAGGCCAAAGTCAACTCTTGGTCAACTCTGGTCAACCCTAGAAGTCAAACTAGGTCAACCAAGTCAAACCTAAGTCAAACTAGTCTACACTAGGCTAACAAGGCTATTCTAAGTCTAACAAGACTACACAAGTCAAATCTAAGCTCACTAGTTAAACAGACACAACCATAGGCCATAGGCTAAGAGACTAGGCCATGGGCCAAGGCAATACCATGCCTAAGACCAACCATAAATCATATGACCACAAAACAATATTATCTATAACAAAACAATACACATATTGACCTATTTATATAAGCTAATAGGAAATCACATATTGATATGGCTATTCAATATAATATAGCCCACACAACTAATATAGAATACACATATTAGTATATAGGCTAACCTACCATATACATACACATGTCAATTCATATATATATATACATATGTATAGAGAGAGGGACACATGAATATGTGTCCAAGTATATGTGTGTGTCATGAGGATGAGGGTGTGAGAGAGTGAACTCAAGTGAGTGATACATGTATACTAATATGTGTGTGTGTGTGAGTGAAGTGAGGCATGGCAATGGTGTGGGTGATACATGGCATGAGGGTATGTGAGAGAGAGTTTATGTGGGAGGAACATGTGTGTGATGAGTGAAGCATGAGAGTGTATGTGTGTTAGACATAGGCATGTGTGTTAGGGTGTGAGTGTGTGAGGTGAGTGAAGTGTAACATGACAGTTGTGTATAAAATCAATGAGTGTATAATAGATATATAAAAACTGTGTTATAGGAACATTGCAAAAACAGTGAGCTATGGCAAATCCTGAAAAACAGGAACCCACATTGCAATCCCAGATTTCACATTGAAAGATCCAATAACTCAGTCCTTTATAGGAACCCAATCCCAGTTTTTTAGTCACAAAACAAGCCCAGGTTAATACATATTGAAGAACCACATATACAATTCAAAAGAGACCCCCAAAATTAGTAGAACAGTTCTCAAATTCCAGTTTTAGTCCCTACTTTGCATTTTCAGTTTTAACCCCATAAATCAGTCCCAAATCAATCCAATTTCGACATATAGCTAGGAATCATATAGGTGCACATATTAGAGTTTAAAAGTCATGCAATTAATCAGTCTAAAATAGTTTAAAATCGATGCTAAAAACCATATTTTAAAACCTGGAAAATCAGTGAATAATATGCTGATACACAGTTTCAGAAAAATAGGGAATTCGAGAATTCGACATTAAAATCAAATTAAAATGCTAAACTAAAGGTTGGTAAACCTTAACACATTTGTGCACGTGTCATACAAGTCACCTCGTGTCCACCATGGCCGGATACGATGTATCCACACACGAGAACCCAACCGACAGTACACTGGACTGAACCAGTCCTGTACAGTCGAGCCAAGCAACTCGAGAGAACTCTCTCGATACTAAACAAAATCCAACCAAACCTTGGGGATGTCTTGACAGACATTGCCCCTAGGTCACCACAAATTATCGTGTCAGAAGACCCCGTGTCGTGGCCACAGTGAGGTTCGAGTAGCAGGGGAAATTTGTCGGTTGTGCACAGACCGTGTCCTCAACCAAAATGTGACACAAAAGGACACGAAAATCATCTCAGAGACTAAGAAATCATTAAGCAATATCAAAACCAAGATTTCTATTGAAATAGAATTCGAAAATAACAAAAATGAATTCATTCAAGCATTTCATCAACACTTGCAGTCACGACTGATACGTGTCCGATACGGACACGTATCCAACGCAATATGGCACCAAACTTGGTCAGGACAAAGTGGACACCTAGGGTTACATGAATATGCAATAAAATCTAGGGTTTCCGTAGGGTTTTAGGGTTAAACCTGAGTGAGTTTTCAGCCTCCAGAAATATCCCAAAGCTGAGAGGTCTCTAGTAATGTAGGCTTCCAAATTGCTCCAAGGCTGGGTTTGCTCCACAAGAACAGCAAGTAGGGATTGGTTAGGTGCTATTGCAAAGATTAGGGCTAAAAAGGATCAAAAATGGATGAACTATGGATTGGGGAAGGAGTCTATACCTCTCTTTCTTCAAGACTTGCAAGAATGATAAAAAAAAGGAAAGAGTTCAACATGAAGGCTTATATAGGGGGGAAAACTACTACATGAATGGCCATCCTAGGGTTTAGTGCCCAATCTATGGCTCTCAATCTCCCACTAAGGATCTATGGTCCATATTGATTCTAGGTTTTAGCTGTACTAACTCAAGACTATGACTAATCCTAGTCATGACTAATCAAGTCATAAGTCATGGCTAACCAACCTTAGTCAGTGCTAACATAACCATCAATTTAACCAAGGCTAATCTAGGTTAGTCCAATCTATTAGGTTAGGTCCTTCTAGGTTAGGCTAATCACATCACATACCAAGCAATTATTCATATACATTCAATAAGTTCTAATAAATTATATTAAATTCAAATAAATCCCAAAATGACCAAAGTACCCTCTAGGCTAAAATGTACTAAATGGAAACTCTATTCACATGGTTAGGCTCCCAAGATCATGGTTAGTTTCCTGGTCAAGTAGTCTCTAGGGCTACACTAGCTAAACACCAAAATCATAAGTCATGATTTAAAAATAGTTTTAAATGACTAAAAATCACCAAAAATTACATCATGATTTAATTATCATTATTAAAAGACTAAAATTATAAAACTTCAAAATTACCCTCTTTTGGAAAAACTGGGTGTTACAACATGTAATCTACGTTGACAAGTTGAAGATTGAGATTAATCTTCTTCTTCCAGGTTTTGTAATGGTCTCCATCTGTCACGTCCCGCTCCCGTAGGAGCGATCGTCCTCACTAAGGCGTGATGCCGCATGAGCCTAGATTGCGCTCGTACAAGACAGTTTCATAACGGCCGATTACATCGGCGGCGACGGGGTCATCGCACAGAAGTCCCAAGCAGAAATATTGAAACATTGCAGCGAAAATTTAGAACAAGCACATATGAACACAAGTCACTCAAAAGAATCTCTTTATTGATATTGAATACAAGATTATATTTATGGGCGCAAGGCCAAATTACAAGTCTCTCGTGCTCACTTTTCTCTCATTTACCAGTCACTTTGCTCTCTCTCATCTCTCAATTACAATGCTTGAGCCATCGGAAGCTTCGGAAGACGATGTCATATATTACGTCCTGTATAAGTCTTCAATCCACGCGGCCGCACGCTTTGAATCACCAAGGAACTCCGTGCCTCGATGCATCCAAGCGAGCTCCGCGCCACGAGCTTCTACCTGTGCCTGCACATGAACACTGTGTGGGTGTCAGTACTCAACTGTACTGGTGGAGTGAGATCCTCACCCACCCATACAAAACCGACACGTTCATTTACTTTATGCAGCTTACATGTCCCTTTACTATTGTCTTTCTAGTCTTGCCTTAGGATCAATTTTAAGACTTGACGTCTAACCGACTCGTTATACGACGACATAGTCGTGCTTTCATGTCAACGTGTATTTCGATCGAGGCAGTGCCTCATCGCACATGTACTTGACCTAACTTGAAATCGGGACGACAGGGTCGTGCCATACTCTATTCGCGACTTAGACATATTCGAGACGGTGGTACGTCGAGGAGCAACTTACACGGACTCGGCCGTGCCAAGATCTTTACTTGAACTCAAGTGCCTCAAGCCTATTCTCGTGCCAACGACGTTAAGGGGACGACTCGTGTAGGTCGTGCCACTAGACTTAATTTGTGCCTTAAGACCTTGCTTAGACTTGTATATGCTTCAAGATTGAGGCCGCGCCTCGCAACTTATCAAGACTTTATCTATACTACCGCCTAGCGGTCCTTCTATTCGACTCATGAACCAACTTAGACAAGACTTGGCAAACCTAGTATCGATTTCATGGACATCCCGACGCCAAGTATCGTGCTAAGCACGGTGCCTATGCTGCAGCCCAATCTTAGGCCCAGACATTGTGTTACCGACTAGACATGATTCCAGTTCTAAACCCAATCCAAAGGCATACACGCGGAGTACCGCTATTGCCGACACATCTACATGAGTGGTCACTAGCAATGTCAAGCTATCTTGGACTGTCTCGTGGGATATCGGCTCGTCCCTACTCGGGTAGCTAGCTCGGAGGCGCCGAAGTCTCCCATGCAGTTATCCAGCATCCTACTTTGAGCCGCAACGCGCTTCCCCTGGGCCGAATGATCCCGGTGCCCCGACAATTATTCGAGAAGACTACACCTTGTCGATAAGTTGTCCAATGACCATGCATACTCAATTCGATCTATCAAATCCTTCCTTAACATGACCATGCTTTCCTTTAACTCTCTCGAGACTTAACGGAACTCCCAAGCCGCAGGACCGATCTCGTGTGCGAGACATATTAAGACTTAGCGAAACTCCCAAGCCGGAGGACCGATCTCGTGTGCGGGACATATCAAGACTTAGCGAGACTCCCAAGTAGCGGGACCGATCTCGTGTGCGGGACTTATCAGGACTTAGCGAGACTCCCAAGTAGCGGGACCGATCTCGTGTGTGGGACTTATCAGGACTTAGCGAGACTCCCAAGTAGCGGGACCGATCTCGGCGACAACCAGTCGCGTGGACTTCCTTTGTTCGTGGCAAGCTTTTCACTAAACCGACCGTAGCTTGTACCTTAGACAGACCCGATTCTCTAGGTGACGCTAACGCTCAAGTCATATACTTTACACGACGAGCCTTGTTCTTAAGGGACTATGCGACTTGACAACCGTAGATAGAGTGGGACAGTGCTAGAGATAGCTTCGATAGCCCAACGCAACTCTTGTCTAACTTATTCGGACAACGACTCGACGAGCAAAGGCTACACCGAGCTTCGTATCGAGGGAACGTGCCGTGTACGCGTTCGACTTGAACAACCAAGTTCTCGGGTGCCTAGACTTAAGCCAACAAGCCGTGCAAGACGACTTAACTTACGGGACGTACGAAGGCTATTACAACCCTTACGGGATAGGACCATGCATGCTTTATTAAGCATTCATGCGGCGACGCCTATGACTTAGGCTGATTCGAGTGTTGGGGCAAAATGACGGGACCGTGCATGCTTTACCAAGCATTCACGTAGGCGACACCTATGACTTAGGCTATTTCAAGTGTTGGGGCAACTTAGTAACTTAAGCCAACTTCCTTCTCCCAAACCACGGGATCGAAGGATCGAGTGTCATTTGAAAGCACGCTGAGCCGACTTCTATGAAGACCGTGGGACCATTTTTGTCACGACCCGTATCCACTGTTTGGGTACGAGAACGTAACAACGCCCAGCCTACGCCGCAGTGTCGGCGGTAGAACGCTGTCCTAAGTCACATCATCTAACAATATAATGCTAAGCAGATACAGTCTCAATCACATCTAAGTTAGAGCATGATAAAGATAAATAAAGATAAAATCCAAAGAGATACAGGAGATAGAAGTCTAAGTGTCTAAGATACAAAAACCCAAAAATACACCTCAACTTAAATACAATAATCCATAAAGTAAATACAACTCCAGACAAATGAAATAACTATCTAAACAACCTCTAGTGTGTCTCCTCTAGGCTAGCAGGCAACCTCCAAGCTATCTGTAAAATTTATCAACAGGTCCAGTCAGGACAGAAACGAGCACATCTCATCTAGAAAATCCAAGTAAATGACAGAGAACTATAAAGCAGTTATAGGCAGTTGTATTGATGAAAATGGCAGTTTATATTCAGGTGATGGTAAGAAAGATAGATAAGGTGCAAGGAAAGTAAATAACTAAACAAGAGAAGAATCATAGCAATGAAGTCTGTAAAAATAGAACTAGCTGAACTAGGGTAATATAATATGAAGTTCAGACAACAATGTAGACCAGTGTAACTCCAATGTAAGTCCAGTACAAGATGAATCTAATACAAGATGAATCCAGTAAGGGACGATTCCAGTTATAGTGATCAACGATTCCAGGGTGAGTCCAGCCTATACTCTAACAGTGTGTTTTAAAATATCGAGATCGACATGTAAACGGCTGTAGGTAATCCGACACACCTCTCACTGATCAGGCGAGAGATGGCTATCATTCCAGTAGATTCCAGTAGGGATGATTCCAGTAATAGGGTATGTCTACATGTCTTACTCTAGTATTTCCCCTCCCAGCAAGTGAATCCAGAATTCCGACACAATGATTCAAGATGAGTCCAGCCAAAATATAATGATACCAGTAAATGATTCCAGTAAATGATTCCAGTAAATGATTCCAGCAGGTGATTCCAGTAATAGAAGCCGAAAATGATGATACCAGTAATAGAGGCCAGAAAATAAATATGGGTCGTATACATGAATCCAGTAATATTCACACGTGTTGTAACAGAGAATCGCATACAACTAACTAGAACTGAAATATAGTAATTGACAAATAAATGAGAGAACTATCAGAGAATGTACTCGTCTGATAACCTGAACAACTGATAAGTATAGGGGGTCCAACTGAAGCCATAGAGTCCTATTTAAAGCAACACAGGTTACAAGGTGTCTGGCTCCTAATTAGAACAACACAAGTCACAACATGTCCAGAAGGGTAATATAAAGTACTATAATGCATTCTACATGAATCTACGTCAAACTAGGCCAAAGTCAACCCTTGGTCAACTCTGGTCGACTGCACTAGTCAAACTAGGTCAAACTAGGTCATGTCCTAACCCAGTAAGTCTTACTAGGCCTAACCAAGACTATCCTAGCAAGCACACATCAATACAAGGCTATACAAGCCAACATACACCCAACTCTATATAGCATGCAATTATTCAATACTCAAATAGGCAAAAATTCACATTGGATATACACTAGGTAATCTATTACTTTAAGCTATATATGTCTACACATATATACACATGCATATATTGGTATTCAACATTAGGTCTATAATCATGGCATTTCAAATGGTTATATAAACTTATATATTATAACACAATATGCTAATATATATATAATATACATACATAGCTAAGTTAACTATATTCATAAATACTTATTTAAGAGGCTATGTGTGTGTATGTGAACATGGCAAAGGGGCAAGTGAGGGTTAAATGGGCATACATAGTGTATACATATCAAAGAGTGTCAAAGTATAAGTGAACAATGTGTCAAGTGTGATAGTGTCAACATAGTGTAAGGGGGTACATGAGGTAATATAGGATTTGTGTTAACATAGAACATTACATCTCATTAACTTGTATATTGCATACATTACATCTATTATTACATTACATTCATGCTTGCATTCATTCATCATTCATTATTCTCTTGCACCACTATATGCACCATACATTACATACTATGGAACCTACATATTCATTACAAGCCATACTTATACATGCTTACATTAGATAGGATACTTACACCTCATACAATATTTATTTAACCATTTACTCATGCTTGTATTCTCTATTTAATTACATAATGTATATACATTAACATGGGTTAAAATCAAATAGAACATTATATTACACACAAGGGTGCACAAAATACATATGCCGAATAGTAACTCCTACTAATAATCAATACTGTACCATCTCAGCATGAATTAAAATTTAGGATTAAAGTATGTTATAGATCAATGTGTTAGCTTTCTGAAACTTTAAACGGATCGCGTTTTCATTTCCGGAAACTCCCGGAATTGCGAAAACACCGAGAACGCGTTTGTCTTTCGTACAGCTGACACTCAAATAATTCTCCAGAAAGCTACAGAAAGAATTAGGCCTATTAATACATGTTTTTGGAAAGCTAACTTCCATACGCTTCTTTTAAAAAAAATAGGAGATTAAACCGAGCTTTGAGTTAGAAGTTATGACATTTTTAAGTTAGGACTGAAATTAAAAACGTGGATAAAAATCATGACGAATTTAGATAGTTTGAGACAAAAGAACACAAGTATATAACATAATATATCAAGAACTCACTCTCTACACTAATATGTATATATGAGACACTATAGAACACATCTCCAATACAAAAATATGAGATTAAACATGTAATAATTTATTCATACATAACAACAACACATAGTGTGTCCAAATTTGGGGTTTTCCCACATGGACACAATCACAACACAAAGAACACTCCTATGACTTCCAAATGGACACGAAATGGACACAAATGGAGATACAACCATGGGAGTCATTTCTATGGGTTCAAAATAGACCTATATGCATGAGAAAATGAAAAGGAGAAGGGATTAATACCTCCCGGTAGATCGAATCGAAGAAAAGCCTTCCCGGAGCGACACCGACACGTAGAGATTTCCAAAAGGACACGAACGAGCTCCGAATCCTCCCAAACTTGGGTAGCTTCCTCCTTGGCTAAAATGGAGAAGGAAAGAAGAAGATTTGGTGGCAAAATGGAAAGATTTGGTGGAGAAATGGAAGGATTTGGTGGAGAAATTGCTAGAAATTGCTCTCTAGAAATTTGGGGAAGAACAAGAGAGAGAGTGTGGATGAGAATAATGAAATGAACTTGAGCCTATCCTCTCCCAAAGTGGCTGGCCATATGGGACTATTTGTCCTATTATAGTAATGTCCAAAATGCCCCCACTAACCTATTCTATGAGTATTAGGAAAGGGCTAATTGGTTGGGGCTAAATTAGTCATTCTAAAGTCTCTAATCACACTAACCTTATCCATAATAATTAGTCTAACCTCTAACTAAAATATTTCTATCATGTGGACTAAAATTAATATCATGTGGGCCATGCCTAACTAGTGTGTGGGTCCCACTAGAGTCAAACTACCCCCGGGTCCCCGTTTCAAGTCGGATTGAGTTGAAATTCGAACCCGACTCAAATAACCCCAAAACAATATCATAAATAATAAAATAATATCAAAATAATTCAAAGAGGTCAAATGCAAAAATATACTTAGGCCAAAAATGATATTAAAATATCATAATCACATGGTTAGGCTCTAGGTCAAACAGTCTCTAGGGTTTCACTAGCAAAACGTCAAAACCACAAGTCATTGATTTAAATAATTTTAAAATAATTTAAAATCACCAAAAATCATATCATGAATTAAATATTATTATTAAAATAATTATAAATACAAAATTTCAAAATTATCCTCATTTGGGAAACTGGGTGCTACAACTCTACCCACCTTAGAAAAATTTCGTCCTCGAAATTAAAATGTCCATACTCCCTCTAGGTCAAACCCCCACAATCAAAGTCCCAAATTAAAACAAATCATGTGATCGAAAGGACGGCATACAGGATCATGGCATACGGTAGTAGTGAAAGTCTCATCTAGGTATACTAGTCATGCTAACCGAAACGGTCATAGGGTATCAAAACATACAAGCAATTTAGGGTGCTAAACTAGAGAAGTTACAGAAACAACAAACCATCAAAACTGTAAGACGGTCTACCATCCTATATGAAACTGGTACTTATCAAAACAAAATAAAGGCAACTACCAATTATCTGAAAAAGGGTACAAAAAATCAAATTCAAAAATTAAGGAATTGAAAATCACTTGCATTGAAATCCAAATCACAATATATATATATATACAGAAAGAGCATTAGAGAGGAAAAACTAGCATTATGTAATGTTATGTGGTTTGTGTGTGTATGGGTGTATGTGAAATATACATGAAATTGTATATGAGCTATCCTGTTACACTACTCATGGCATATGGGTTAACAACCTACAATACACAACCTATTTAATCATAACATGCATGGCTAACCATAAACATCTATAAGAGGTAGAGATTTAGTTATGTATATACATATATTATAACATGTATGCCTAAGCTCTATATATATATACAAGTATGTGATCATAACATAGAGAGAAAAGGTAACATGACAGCGTATACTAAGTTAGGGTGTGTGTGTGTCCTTGTACAGGATTATAGCTTAGTATTGAAAGGTTAAACCCAGTTTTAGTTCAGCATTTACATACAAAATCTGAAAATAAGCTAACATTTAAACCAGTGTAATATTAACATAATACAGTCTCAGATTTTACAAATTTAACATAACTTAACCAATTTCTCTAAAAATTGAAACTCTGCAGATATCATACATGTGCAGTTATGTAGACAAAACTAATAACATAAAATTTATATTTAAATTACGAATTTAAACTGAAAAAGCAGAAAATCAGAAATATTGGGGTTTTGAAAATTTTAACATTAACAACATATTAATATGTATTTATATAGGTGGAAAATCAAGTGTAGCATGCATACGTATCAGGCAAGTGTGTCCACTATGTAAATATACTCATATATTCTCATGTCCCAAAAAAAATTAATTCTACGTTAAGACCAACATTTAGATTCCTACCAAGATCGCAAAATAGGTGATTGACGAAATCAAGGCAGTTTTATTATTATTATTCAATACTAGAATAATAGCAAGAAGGAAATAACGATAAAAGTTGTTTGTTTATTTGCCTAAAAGAAGGAACCATTTTGAAACCAAAGCTAAATATCAAATCCAAGATAAAGTCTAGCAAAATCATCGATTCATTGTATTAAGAAGAAACTCATAGCAAGAAGTTACACAAGCTACTCCTAAGTTAAATAATTAGAAGCAAAACAAAGCAAAACAAATAATAACTCTTTTTGAAGGACTGCATCAAAGTAGAGAAAACATGCTTGAAAATATTTAAGGTATAATCTGATAATCATATGCGTCTATCCAAAATCATGGTACTCTAAATCCCCGTCATACTAGTAAGCAAGGCTACGATAATCACAGAGTCCTTGATTTATGCACATACCTCTAGAATCGTGGTATTTAACATTTTCGCGGTGCCGCTAGCTTGGCTGCGAAAACCTTAAATTTCCATACCCGAGAAATATATCCAGAGTCAGACTATATGTCCTCACCATGCTGGCTAATGTGACTATAGAAGACTAGATTCCATAACATAGATGACCTAGCCCATATAATTTCATCTTGTCAAAAAAAAATTAAATTAAATCAACAATGAATACCCATAAATCAAATCAAATTTATCAACGAACTTCAAAATTCAAAATGAACAAAAATCCATCAAAATACAACTCGGATGCAACAGCTATCATCAAGATTCAAAATTTGACAATCATTCATCAAAATCAATGAATACAACTCAAATTCAACCATAATCCATCAAAATCAAATTTAACAACAGTAAGTAAAAATAAATCAAATCAAGGAAAAAAAGAGTTCTCAAATCGATGTTAAAATAAGATTCTCAAGGGTCGTTCCGGGAATCTCTCAAGGCTTCCTAACTGTGATTGAGTACCTTCAAGATATATCCTATTCCTACTGCAGGCTGTAGTGGTACTCAAGTTTGAATACCACTACATAAACTTGACCTGCATGGGCCACCACTAAAAACGTGTCACGACCCGCACCCACTGTTTGGGTACGAGAACGTAACAACGCCCAGCCTACGCCGCAGTATCGGCGGTAGAATGCTTTCCTAGGTCACATCATCTAACAATATAATGCTAAGCAGATACAGTCTCAATCACATCTAAGGTAGAGCATGATAAAGATAAATAAACATAAAATCCAAAGAGATACATGAGATAGAAGTCTAAGTGTCTAAGATACAAAAACCCAAAAATACACCTCAACTCAAATACAATAATCCATAAAGTAAATACAACTCCAGACAAATGAAATAACTATCTAAACAACCTCTAGTGTGTCTCCTCTAAGCTAGCAGGCAACCTCCAAGCTATCTGTAAAATTTATCAACAGGTCCAGTCAGGACAGGAACGAGCACATCTCATCTAGAAAATCCAAGTAAATGACAGAGAACTATAAAGCAGTTATAGGCAGTTGTATTGATGAAAATGGCAGTTTATATTCAGGTGATGGTAAGAAAGACAGAAAAGGTGCAAGGAAAGTAAATAACTAAACAAGAGAAGAATCATAGCAATGAAGTCTGTAAAAATAGAACTAGCTGAACCAGGGTAATATGATATGAAGTTCAGACAACAATATAGACCAGTGTAACTCCAATGTAAGTCCAGTACAAGATGAATCTAATACAAGATAAATCCAGTAAGGGACGATTCCAGTTATAGTGATCAATGATTCCAGGGTGAGTCCAGCCTATACTCTAACAGTGTGTTTTAAAATACCGAGATCGACATGTAAATGGCTGTAGGTAATCTGGCACACCTCTCACAGATCAGGCGAGAGATGGCTATCATTTCAGTAGATTCCAGTAGGGGTGATTCCAGTAATGGGGTATGTCTACATGTCTTACTCTAGTATTTTTCCTCCCAGCAAGTGAATCCAGAATTCTGACACAATGATTCAAGATGAGTCCAGCCAAAATATAATGATACCAGTAAACGATTCCAGTAAATGATTCCAGTAAATGATTCCAGCAGGTGATTCCAGTAATAGAAGTCGAAAATGATGATACCAGTAATAGAGGCCAGAAAATAAATATGTGTCGTATACATGAATCTAGTAATATCCACACGTGTTGTAACAGAGAATCACATACAACTAACTAGAACTGAAATACAGTAATTGACAAATAAATGAGAGAACTATCAGAGAATGTACTCGCCTGATAACCTAAACAGCTGATAAGTATAGGGGGTCCAACTGAAGCCACAGAGTCCTATTTAAAGCAACACAGGTTACAAGGTATCTGGCTCCTAATTAGAACAACATAAGTCACAATATGTCCAGAAGGGTAATATAAAGTACTACAATGCATTCTACATGAATCTAGGTCAAACTAGGCCAAAGTCAACCCTTGGTCAACTCTGGTCAACTGCACTAGTCAAACTAGGTCAAACTAGGTCATGTCCTAACCCAGTAAGTCTTACTAGGCCTAACCAAGACTATCCTAGCAAGCACACATCAATACAAGGCTATACAAGCCAACATACACCCAACTCTATATAGCATACAATTATTCAATAATCAAATAGGCAAGAATTCACATTGGATATACACTAGGTAATCTATTACTTTAAGCTATATATGTCTACACATATATACACATGCATATATTGGTATTCAATATTAGGTCTATAATCATGGCATTTCAAATGGTTATATAAACTTATATATTACAACACAATATGCTAACATATATATAATATACATACATAGCTAAGTTAACTATATTCATAAATACTTATTTAAGAGGCTATGTGTGTGTATGTGAATATGGCAAAGGGGCAAGTGAGGGTTAAATGGGCATACATAGTGTATACATATCAAAAAGTGTCAAAGTATAAGTGAACAATGTGTCAAGTGTGATAGTGTCAACATAGTGTAAGGGGGTACATGAGGTAATATAGGATTTGTGTTAACATAGAACATTACATCTCATTAACTTGTATATTGCATACATTACATCTATTATTACATTACATTCATGCTTGCATTCATTCATCATTCATTATTCTCTTGCACCACTATATGCACCATACATTACATACTATGGAACCTACATATTCATTACAAGCCATACTTATACATGCTTACATTAGATAGGATACTTACACCTCATACATCATTTATTTAACTATTTACTCATGCTTGTATTCTCTATTTAATTACATAATGTATATATATTAACATGGGTTAAAATCAAATAGAACATTATATTACACACAAGGGTGCACAAAATGCATATGCCGAATAGTAACTCCTACTAATAATCAATACTGTACCATCTCAGCATGAATTAAAATTTAGGATTAAAGTATGTTATAGATTAATGTGTTAGCTTTCTGAAACTTTAAATGGATCGCGTTTTCGTTTCCGAAAACTCCCGGAATCGCGAAAACACCGAGAACGCGTTTGTCTTTCGTACAGCTGACACTCAAATAATTTTCCAGAAAATTACAGAAAGAATTAGGCCTATTAATACATGTTTTTGGAAAGCTAACTTCAATACGCTTCTTTTAAAAAAATGGGAGATTAAACCGAGCTTTGAGTTAGAAGTTATGATATTTCTAAGTTAGGGCTGAAATTAAAAATGTGGATAAAAATCATGACGGATTTAGATAGTTTGAGACAAAAGAACACAAGTATATAACATAATATATCAAGAACTCACTCTCTACACTAATATGTATATATGAGACACTATAGAACACATCTCCAATACAAATATATGAGATTAAACATGTAATAATTTATTCATACATAACAACAACACATAGTGTGTCCAAATTTGGGGTTTTCCCACATGGACACAACCACAACACAAAGAACACTCCTATGACTTCCAAATGGACACGAAATGGACACAAATGGAGATACAACCCTGGGGGTCATTTCTATGGGTTCAAAATAGACCTATATGCATGAGGAAATGAAAAGGAGAAGGGATTAATACCTCCCGGTAGATCGAATCGAAGAAAAATCTTCCCGGAGCGACACCGACACGTAGAGATTTCCAAAAGGACACGAACGAGCTCCGAATCCTCCCAAACTTGGGTAGCTTCCTCCTTGGCTAGAATGGAGAAGGAAAGAAGAAGATTTGGTGGCAAAATGGAAGGATTTGGTGGAGAAATAGAAGGATTTGGTGGAGAAATTGCTAGAAATTGCTCTCTAAAAATTTGGGGAAGAACAAGAGAGAGAGTGTGGATGAGAATAATGAAATGAACTTGAGCCTATCCTCTCCCAAAGTGGCTGGCCATATGGGGCTATTTTTCCTTTTATGGTAAGGTCCAAAATGCCCCCACTAACCTATTCTATGAGTATTAGGAAAGGGTTAATTGGTTGGGGCTAAATTAGTCATTCTAAAGTCTCTAATCACACTAACCTTATCCATAATAATTAGTCTAACCTCTAACTAAAATATTTCTATCATGTGGACTAAAATTAATATCATGTGGGCCATGCCTAACTAGTGTGTGGGTCCCACTAGAGTCAAACTACCCTCGGGTCCCCGTTTCAAGTCGGATTGAGTTGAAATTCGAACCCGACTCAAATAACCCCAAAATAATATTATAAATAATAAAATAATATCAAAATAATTCAAAGAGGTCAAATGCAAAAATATCTTTGGGCCAAAAATGATATTAAAATATCATAATCACATGGTTAGGCTCTAGGTCAAACAGTCTCTAGGGTTTCACTAGCAAAACGTCAAAACCACAAGTCATTGATTTAAATAATTTTAAAATAATTTAAAATCACCAAAAATCATATCATGAATTAAATATTATTATTAAAATAATTATAAACACAAAATTTCAAAATTATCCTCATTTGGGAAACTGGGTGCTACAATTTTTCATGTTCTAAAACATTCCGACGGGTTGGGATTATTCCTTTAGCTATGTGCGTTCGTAGCTTTTATATTAGCCTACTTGTGCAAGTTGAAAACATTGTGAGTTATTATGTGAAGGCTAAGATGAGGCAAGTTCACCGAAACTACCCCACCTGAGCGAGGAGTCGCCTCGACCGTGCGAGCCTTCGAGCAGCCGTTGTAAGGCTAAGTTCCTACGCCGTCGGCGTTTCGATTCCTCCGATTGACTTGCGGGACGGGGCACTACAACATACACCACTCAGAACAAGTCTCGTCCTCGAGACTTTCCTGAAGGCAAGCCATCCTACCATTTCTATGGCCAAGAATTAATCGTGCCTAGACACGGAAATATAAAAGTCGTGCGGGGTACGCCTACGTGTTTCTTTGAGTCTGAGCCATGCTCGTATGACTATCAATCTTTTCATTAACATGATTTCAAAATCCTCGATCATTTCCATTCTTCAAGTCATGCTTGAACTCAACGTATCACTTAGCTGGATCATGCACGCATTCCAAGCGTCCTTAAAATACATGCATTCAGCCAAGCCGTATGATAGAGAATTCGTCATTCTCACTCGAGTCGCATCGTGCACATACTCAGGTGTCCCTGAAATATATGTATTCAGTCGAATCTCGTGAGGGGGTATTCCTAGCCTTGATTCATTCAATCCATCCATGTCAATCCTCAAGATCGATCTTTTGATTGCTAACACTTGCAACAGGGGCGTCTCGCCTAACCGCTAGGTCAATCTTTGCGAGGCTAAGTCAATGTCAGGATTAGAATCATAGTTCCCCAACAATAATGCCAACACTGACCCCAATCCTAGGGTCAAACCAGAGTCAGTAGTACATGATTTTCTACCCCAAGCTCGCGTTCACTCAGATTTCTAAACATCGAGCACGATCACCTATTCACATCAATGCATTCGTTGTGCGTATTCGAATCCATTCAAATTACCAATTCTAACCAATTCATGTATTCGATCACGAGGTTGTCTAGCTCGTCAATACGTTGTGCTCCAATCTCACGCGAGTCCTCTTATCCACGGTGGTTCATGAATCACCATGCAATGCTCTCGCGGAATAATCATTCTCATCGGGGTGTAACTCTTATTTAAGTCTAGACTAATTCATTCTCGATACGCAGATTGGACCTACGCAATCCTCAATTTCGACCGTCACACACGCTAAGTCATTCTTGAGTCTACCTTTACGTCACACCACAGGTCGAAACACACAAGTTGGCACGCCATGCTAGTTCAATCACCCCTGCTGTATGAATCACCATACCAGCGCTCACGCGGAGTTGTAGAAGCATGAAAAATATCAGAATAATGATCTATGCGGCTCGGAACACGAGAACCCCATGCGGCTCATACAGGACTGGTCCCATGTGATTCAGAGAGACTCTTAGTCTCATGCGGCTCGTTGCAGGAGAGTCCATGCGACTTACATAGGGACAGTCCTATGCGGTTCAAAGAGCCCCCTAGCCGCATGCTGTTCAGAAGTACATGCGGCTCACATACAACCAACAGAGATATGCGGCTCGATCAACGCCACGTGTCCCCATGGGACCCCTTCACACAACTGGCCATCGAGCAGTGGCCCTATTTAATGCTCTGCCATGATTTAACAGCTGACGGCTCTGACATAAAGTGTCATAATGGCCCTGTCATAATGACAGACTCTTTGGAAACAGGAGAAAATCTTCGGCACGATCCGAGATTGCCACGTGGCTACTCCCATGCGGCTTACTTGAAGAATAGCCCCATGCGGCGAGCAAGAATCATCTTCCTGCGGCTCACCAAGAAGCCATCCCATGCGGCTCGCGAGTACTACACCTATGCGGCTCACCAAGAAGTCATCCCATGCGGCTGGCAAGAATCATCTTCCTGCGGTTCACCAAGAAGTCATCCCATGCGGCTGGCAAGAATCATCTTCCTGCGGTTCACCAAGAAGCCATCCTATAGGGCTCCTGAGTACTATATCTATGCGGCCCACCAAGAAGCCATCCTATGCGGCTCGTGAGTACTATACTTATGCGGTTCACTGAGACGCTGTCTCATGCGGTTCATGGATATCATGCGGTTCTGACAGGATCCACCATTAAGACACGTGGCATAGATTCAATGGCCCCCACGACTTAACAGCTGGTAGCAAGGATGATTATGGGATGCAGATCAATCAGAGATTTACCAGATTCCAATGACCATATTTAATGTTATCCTCATAATTAATGAGATCAGGTCATATCATTCCTGATCAAGCTAATGGGACACGTGGTGAGAGATCCAAGTTTGACACAGCCAATTATGAAGATTTAAAGCAATCAGCATTAATTATTCACAGGATTCAATACTATCCCCATTTATGTCCCAGATCCTTCACACCCAAAACGAATGGTCCAGATTGATTATATATTAGGCCGTCGCCACTTTGAGAATGGGTAATCATCCAAACCCTAATGATATCCCCACTATTATAAATAGCAAAGTGCCATTCCCTTGTAATATATACACGATCAGAAGGAGAGAGACAAAAAGAGCTTCCCCCCTAATAATCAGAGAGAAAATACACAGAGAAAGAGAGAAGTCAGAAGAGCAATCCGAGGAGAGCAAGAAGAGCATTTCTTCATCAACGCCAACCATCTCTTCACAGGAGCCAAGGCTGCATACCGATCGTCCAAGGAGTAAGACAGGGCTGCCGTTGCCTTCCCGAGCCTCTATCGTCAACCCCCATAATCTAAAATAAACAATTATACTTAGATTGCTGTACCTAGGTTTTCGTCCCTAGGCTTTCTTTGTACAAGCGAGTTTGTAACGTGAAGTAAAAGTCCGGTCCTTCGATAATTGTTCTGTTCTTTTATATTTCATGGCAAACACGATGGCGACTCTGCTGGAGACAAACTTCTCCACGGCTGAGGAGTTGGTGACGCAGTCAGATACAGCCAAACTGTTAGCCCAATTATTATATCATGTTTTTGAATATGGATAATCAATTAAGTTTAACATATTGACGTCAGTAATATTCATGTAATCACTATCATGTTGCTACTTAAACTTAGCATTGTCCTAATATCAATATTGCTATGCTTGTATCATATTGGTTTCGTTTGTCTAACATGTATTTGTAAGACATGCTGTAAGCATGATCAAGCTTTGTCAAACCAGGACATATGCAATAGAGAATTATTGATGGGCCAAAGACGGCGTTGTACAAGAAGATTTCTCTGAACCGCCTAACGACCTATCCGGGGTTTTTCAGATCTGTTTATCTTTGGACGATTACCGTCAAGGAAAAATACGTCTTCAATGTCAGGTAAAAGACGTCATCTAAAGGGCTATTAGTTTTCATATTTATTCTGTATTTTTCCTTTTATTGAGTCTAGTAAAAATGTGAGATTGATCGGATCGGTACTGGCTTAGGTTTTTCTCAGTCCACAAACAAAAATAAGCCTACCTACGTATCCCAAAAATCCATAATTCCAAAAAGCCCAAAACCTATGCAAATTTGGTTTATTCCTTACTGTTCTGAACCAGCAGAACTCTGACAGAACTCTGACCGAGTTCGGTCCGAGTTCGGCCCGAGTTTGGTCTGGGTTATTTGAAATACAGTTCCCACCAAATCTGCATCCAACGTTCGTATGCGAAATCCTAGCATCCGAACTCTGCCCGAACTCTGCCCGAGTTCGGTTTCCCAAAAACACTATAAATAGAGTTGAGATTACCATTCATTTCAACAATCCAATTTTATCTCTTCTTTTCTCTATCTAATGTGTTCTAAGCTTTTACTTTCATATCTAAGCCTTTACGACTCTTAGCCAAGCCAATACAGTTTCTGTTTAATCTAGAGTTTGGTGTTGAAGAGTTGTATCGAAGGTTGTATTCAGAAAACGTTCCAGTTTTCCAATTGTCTTCTGGAGTCGATCGTGCGCTCATCACCAAGCACGGTATTGTGGAGCCGGTCGTGCGCTCGTCACCAAGCACGGTGTTGTGAAGTTGGTCGTGCACTTGTCACCAAGCACGGTGTTGTAAGAGTTGCACTGAGTTTGAATTCTTGACTCTTACTTTACTGCATTTATTTACTGTCTCCTATTTACTACCATAGTTATTACTTAAGTTTTTAATTGGTGATTATTTTTCGCTGCATACACACACACTCTATTCACCCCCCCTCTAGAGGTGCTCAACGGTCCTACACAAACTTGGCTCCACGTAACAAAAGATGGTCGTCCGCTTCGACCAACAGGCGTTTGAAGAGATGCTCTCCGAAGGAAGCGCTGGCCCGGTCCAGAAGCGCACCCGCATGACAAAGGCTCGCAGAGAGTGGAGCCTAAAATCATTTGCTCCTCCCCAAGCCCTCGACGGGATACCCTCTGTTGCTCAAGACGGCGAGAAGGACTCTTCTGCGTCCCCACTTCAGACCGTAGACAACTCTGCTGTCCTCAAGTCCGGCAGAAGAAAATACTATAACGCTGGACTTGCAGGGGCAAAGAGGAACTCTACGCGAACCGAGCCGCATAGGGGTGCTAGCCGCATAGAAAAAGCTCATACGGCCACATCTGCTCGCCGCATGAAGAAAAATCATGCGGTCACACCTGTCAGCCGCATGACTTATGCGGCTACAGTTGCCAATCACATGGATGAAACTCATACGGCTATAGAAGTCAATCGCTTACAGAAAACCCATGCAGCCACAATTGCCAACCGTATGCGGCCAGCCTGCACGATCGTAACTCCTAGCCGCACAAAAATAACTCATCCAACAGCAGAAGACAACCGCATGCAGACAGCCTGCACGGTACTCAATTCTAGCCGCATAGCGTCCATTCCACGCTCCTCTCGATCAGTCTTCGATCGTCTCTCGTAGGGTCCTGACTCTGATGGTTATCTGGATGATAAGCCAGACTCTGTGGTATTCAACTTGGACTCCTCCTATTACGCACCCGCAAGTGCTAAAAGGAGGAAGTCTAGGGCAGCGCGGGCTCACCAAGCCCAGTCAGCTGCCCCAACCTCTGACCACCGGGGCGTCCCACTGATTATCACGCGGGCCTCTGATGGAAAGTTGTACAGAACTACTCGAATCCAGCCCCCGGCGGTGAACGGACAGAGTGGTTCCTCTGACCTGCGTGAGGATATCCTCCACAAGCGTAAGGAAAGAGATGGGGCTTCGGTGTGCAAAGAGTCCTCGCTTGGACGTCACTGCACCCAAATCATCATCAACTGCTGTTGCAACAATGCGACAGTGACGAAAGATCGGCCGTCAGTCTTCCAAAGACTACAGCGTCCGAGCTCAGAAGACGAGGCACCTCCTGTTGTCTCCTGCAATTCCACTCAGAAAGTCCTCGCCGAGGAGAGAGAGAAGAAGGCAAGCATCTCCAACCCGAAGACCTCAAGTACTACAGCTAAGAAACTGTCGTCTAAACGGTTGTCCTCCACCGGAGTATTCCAACACACCCGTTCAAAGACGAAATCTACTACAGTGGAAAATTCATCATCCACATCACTGGGGGTTGAGGATAGCAGTCCTCCGAACATCCACAATAATCCGGTGTTTCAAGGAGACGAGCCCGGGGAAACAACTCTCCCATCAGGTACAACAGACGCCGATGTCCCCGAGGACATCCATGACTCTCAAGACGAAGCAAACTCTGAGGCTGGGGGTACTGTTCCCTCCAAGTCCGAACCAGAAGACAATATTCCCATATATTCCGATGACTTCTCGGTACATGGGTACGACTCGGAGGGCACATCCTCCACCATTCCTTCCATCACTCCTCATGTAAGGACGGTGTTCATGACGGACAGCAATCAAGGTGGTTCCAGTGATTGCCAGCGCATCGACAGTCTCGAAGCCATATTACTTGCTTTGGTCAAGTCTGTAGACGAGATTAAAGCGGCCCTTCCAACTCTGCAAGGAGGGACGCCTGGCCAAACGAGCGCGGGTCCCGCGGTCAATGCGGACTCGAATTCGGCGGCACCGAACCCGGGCAACAATCCTCCCGAAATAACAGCCCCTACCGCGACAAATGAGGCCCGAGAAGTAAGAAGAGAGGTTCAGGAGCTCCGAGCCATGTTCCATGCCTGAGAAAATGCTCAAGATCTCAGAATTCGGCAACCATACCCTGCTTAATGGAGGGATGTTCCATTCCCACCAAAATATAAGCCGTTCAATATCAACCCGTATGATGGCAAGACCTCAGCAAGTCGGTACATCACTTACTTCGAGGTCACCACCGACCATCTGCCCCATGATGATGCTATCCTTACTCGATTATTCATTGGGGCATTGGAAGGAGTCGCCTTCGACTGGTATCGCAATCTGCCGGACAACTGCATCCACTCCTTCGCCGGCTTCAAGCCCCTATTTTTGGAGAGATTCTACGAAGAAGGACAGGATGTCACCATGTCCACCCTCATGGACGTCGTCCAAGGGGAGAAGGAGTTGACAAGGAACTACATTGAGCGGTTCCGCCAAACCGCCATGAAGCTGCCCTCCGGAAATCTAGATTCCTCTTTGATTGAAATCTGCCAAAAGAGACTGCTTCCAACAATCAGTCTCTGGATGGGCGAAAGTCAATTCAAAGATTGGAAGACCTTCATCATCAGCGCCACAAGCGCCAAAGAACTACTGAAGAAGGCTCGCCAACTGGGATTGCACATCTCGGAAGGAGAAAACAAGGGCAAGCGTCCCAACAACGATAATGGGGGTAGCCCCTCCAACAATCGGGACAGCAAGGGAAAGCAGGCTATGGTGGCCGATACAGCACAAAAACCGGAGCCGAAGCCAGCAGACAAACAATGGCCGCAAATCACTTACTCCTTCGAAGACGGTCACGTTAAGCCCATCTTGGACATGCTCATACAAGGGGACAGGATTCAGCTTCCTCCACCAAGATGGAAACCGCGGCCGGCAGAGATGGAGAATCCAAAAGTACTGCCATTATCATCGCTATGTCCATCATGCTATACATGATTGCTACCAGCTGAAACGGTACATACAAAACCTTATCGATTCGAACGCGCTGGCCATCGATTTCGAAGAGGTAACCGTAGCGGCCAATATGGTGTCCGTACAATTCGGCAGCTTCCCTCCGACGGAGACTCAAGACGGGGTGGTCCCCGTCCCTCTAGCGACAATGGAAATTACCAATCTTCTACCTCCCCGAGATCAGGCTGCCGGTCTAGTACCCCTCACCTCATCTCGAGGGGAGGTCATGTGGATCCATCCAGACTTGGTGTCAGAAGTGACTCGGCCCACACCATCTTCTACCGACAAGAAGAAAAGTGGAAAGGTCAGGACCTGCCACACAATCTCGGCAGACAACGAGGAAGCTACAGCCGTCGTCACACGGTCCGGAGCGCAATCCCAACCTGTGGTTGACAATCCAGCTGAAAACCATCAACCCACTAAAACTGATGCTCCGGGACCGGCTCAGCCTTCGACGACCGACAAGCCTAGGCCGAGGGAGACTCGCTTCGACAAATCCCTCCAAAAAGAGGCAACACAAGGGCTAGAGAGGCCCTTCAACTTTGACATTTTAGCGCAATTGGCTAACACACCGGCCAAGTTATCACTGTACGAACTCCTAAGGCTCTCCAAGGACATTCGTATTGAATTAAGCGAAGCACTCCAAAACGCCGATGTCTATCTAGCTCAATCCAACCTCACCGGGGAGGACTCACCCGGGGATCTCCAGGACAGTGCCTGTACAGGAGCAATGCCCAACATCGTCTTCACTCCGCAGGACATGCTCATCAAAACTAATCTGTACGATCGCCCATTATACTACACTGGATACATCGGCGACGTAAAGGTGGATCGGATGCATATTGATCCAGGCTCTTCCATAAGCATCATCTCGAAGGGTCTGCTACACCATCTCCGCATCCCAATGCATCGCCTGACACCTACAAGCACCGCCATCAGCGGTTTCAATACGGGCAGGAGCTACCCTATTGGAAAGATTCGTCTGAAGTGTCAAATTGGCGACCTCCAATCCGAAGTCACCTGCTACGTCATCGATACAGACACTTCTTACAACATCCTCCTAGGGCGCCCGTGGATACACGATTATATGATCATGCCTTCCACGCTGTACCGATGCTTCAAATATGTCGACAAACACGGCTTCGTGAAGACGGAATTTGCTGACATCGATCCCTTCAAAGGGGTCAAATCTTACTACTCGGACTCCTGCCTATACGAAAAGTCGAAGAGGCACCTTGATGAAGGAAATGAACAAGCTGGTACCGAAATGGCCACAGGATCAGAAGGACCTCTGACGATCCACCTCCAAGCTCGTAAACCGGAAAGGTCCGCACCCCTTACCGCCACTCTACGGAAGGACGCGATCAGCCTCTCGGCGCAGAAAGAAAAGATGATAATTCGGCTACCAAGGTCTGGTCAAGTGCCAAGATCCACAACGGGGCCACTAACAATCAGACTACCGAGAGTCGGTCAACCCCAAACGGAGAAGCTCAATCCCTCCGACAGGCCAATGATGATACGCCTTCCCAAGAAGGGTCGTCACCCCGATGCGAGGTCCGACACTTCTAGCGAACCGGCCACTCCCCGCTCCACATCAAATGCCAAACTGGGGGTCGCTAGTCTGCCAACGACTCTGCGCTCTGCTCCATCAACTGAACTACTGACAATCAAGCTTCCCAGGTCGTCCTCTCAGTTTTCATTTACACAGGGGGTAGCCGAAGAGGAACCGGAGCTAGCCAAGTATGTGGCTGCCCACACTGATGTCCCCTCCGCTGATGATGTAATCCCCCTAGAAAAGATACCTTACTTCATCAATAAAGGGTTATCTTTGAACTACACCGAGCTTAATAAGCTATGTATAATGTATGCTATGGAACATGGTATAGGCACTCACCTACACACACAAGTGACAAATGTGTACACCGCGATCCAGCTTACTCCAGTAGAAGACGCCTACCGAATAATCGAGGGAGGGGATCATCCGATCATCTTCGGCCGGACGAACAACCCGTATCCCTTCACCATAGAGGAAGCCGACCTCGGGTCAGACGTCGAAAGTCTGCCTCTATATCTCTATAGCCCTCAATCCAAATATCTCATGCAGAAACAGGGGTATGATCTGGAGACGACGCCAGGTTTGAACTACGGCACTGGGCGACGATTACCTTTGAAGCCACCAGTCCCGGCGGGCAAACCACGAGAATACTATAGCAAAACTCGATACGGGTTGGGGTATGTAACGCCTACTACAACCCCTGAGAGTTCAGATGAAGAATGCGACTGGCAGTCACATTCAACCGGGTTACCAACTTCGGACTCGGATACCAGCATCGAAGATGTGTTCAGACAAGTCATGACAGTCAATATGGCATTCGCTGACGCTTACGAAGAAGATGAAGACATCCCCAAAATCTTCGAGCTAGAGCCGAGGGCCCAGCAATTGGACGCACAATGGAAAAAGCGGTTCGAACAGAGAGAACCTCCTACTGAAGATGAGGTCATACAAGTGGATCTCGACATCGAATCTTCTCCAAAACCAATTTTCATCAGTAAAAGCCTAACAGACGAAGAACGGGAGTCGCTGCTAGAACTTGTCAGAGAATACATTGATGTGTTCGCCTGGAGCTATGAAGACATGCCAGGGTTAAATCTCGACATTGCTCTTCACAAACTCAATATTCGACCAGATGCGAAGCCAGTCAAGCAACAACAGCGACGCTTCCGCCCAGGCATCATGGACGCGATCGAAGCCGAAGTCAATAAACTGATAGCCAGCGGCTTCATTCGTGAGGAGCAACATCCCGATTGGGTCTGCAATATGGTACCCGTCCTCAAGAAGAATGGAAAGATTCGAATCTGCATCGACTTCCGTAACCTGAACGAGGCATGCCCCAAAGATGAATTCCCCCTTCCTATCACAGAAATCATGATAGACAATACCTGCAGCTTCGAACGTATGTCATTCATGGATGGCTTTTCGGGGTACAACCAAATCAAAATGTCTCCTGATGACGAAAAGCATACATCATTCCGAACACCAATTGGCACGTACTGCTACACAGTCATACCTTTCGATTTGAAGAATGCCGGTGCCACTTATCAAAGAGCCATGAGCATCATCTTCAGAGACCACTTACGCAAGACAGTGGAGTGCTACGTTGACGATATAGCCGTTAAAAGCCGCTGCAAAGGAGACCATCTGCAGGATCTAAGGACGGTATTCGGCCGAATGCGAGCACACAATTTGAAAATGAACCCTACGAAGTCCTTTCTGGGCGTATCCAGCGGGAAGTTCTTGGGCTTCATCATCACTGCAAAGGGTATCCATGTAGACCCTGAGAAGACAAAAGCAATCATGGAGATGGGCCCCCCGAGAAATCTTCGCGAACTCAGAGGCCTCCAAGGGAGGCTAGCTTACATCAGGAGGTTCATTTCTAACCTCTCTGGGCGATGCCGACCGTTCACGCACCTCATGAAGAAAGAAGTCTCATTCGTATGGGACGAGGAATGTCAACGTGCATTCGACGGCATCAAAGAATATTTGTCAAAACCTCCAGTTTTGGTAGCTTCGGTTCCGGAAAAACCATTCCTACTCTATGTACGAGCAATGGAACACTCTCTCGAGGCTCTGCTGGCACAAAAAAATAACGCAAGCCATGAACAGGCCATATATTACCTCAGCCGAATGATGATTGGGCCAGAGCATCGATACACCGCTGTGGAGAAGGAATGTCTCGTCCTGGTGTTCGCCATTCAGAAAATACGACACTATGTCACTGGACAAACGATACACATGATCTCACGAATCAACCCTCTCAGGGTCCTCATGACTAAACCAGGGGCACTCAGCTCTCGCCTCGCTACATGGGCAATATTGCTGTCCCCTTATCATATGATCTTCGTCCCACAAAAGGCAGTCAAAGGTCATGCCCTGGCAGACTTCTTAGCAGCCCACCCAGGCTCGGAGTCCTCCAGGATATATGAAAAGATCCCAGATGAGGTCGCCGACTCGCATGCAACCTCTCACGAGAATATATGGCGAATGTTCTTCGACGGTGCTTCGAGGACCGGACCTAAAGGCAATATAGTCGTCGGAGTCGGGGTAGTACTGATCTCCCCTTTCGGATTGGTGATTAACCGCGCTTATTTCCTCACACAGCCTTGCTCTAATAATGTGGCCGAGTACAACGCTCTGGTCATTGGCCTCCAACTCGCAAGAGAGCTGGGGGTAGAATACCTTGAAGCATACGGCGATTCCCAACTAATCGTCAATCAGATCCGGGGCTCATACGAGGTCCATCATGAAGACATGGTCCCCTATCACCAAATAGCGATTGACATCATCTCGTCGTTCGAGGGGTTCTTCATCGAACATGTCCCCAGACTTCGAAATATTGAAGCCGATGCCCTAGCTGGTCTTGCCGCTTCCCTAGCAGTTCCGAATTATAATCGCCAATCAGTGGATGTGATAGGCCACGAACTGGTCTGTCCCAAGAACAATGTACAATTCGTGGCGATTTATTCCGCACAGATGATCGAGGATGCCCCAGATTGGAGACAACCATTCATCGACTTCGTCGTCTATGACATCCTGCCCGAGAACCCAAAGGAAGCCACTTCCATCAGACGACGTTCTCTCAGATTCTTCTACGATACAAAGACAAAAATGCTGTATCGTCGCTCCTACGATGGATTACTGCTTCGGTGTCTGTCAAATGCAGAAGCCAAAGAAGCCGTACGAGAAGCTCATGACGGTGTCTGCGGGGCCAACCAGCCCGACCCAAAACTGCAAGACCGCCTTCGCCGAATGGGCTACTATTGTCCCACAATGGTGGCAAATACGATAGACTGTGCTAGAAAATGCAAAGCCTGCCAAGTCCACGCAGACTTCATTCACCAACCATCCGAGTTTCTACATCCGACAGTGGCGTCCTGGCCATTCGAAGCATGGGGAATGGATATCATTGGTCCAATCACCCCACCTTCCTCCCGAGGACATCGCTTCATACTTGCGATCACTGATTACTTCTCCAAATGGGCGGAAGTTGTCCCGCTCGCAGAAGTTAAGACTTTAAACGTGATCAGCTTCCTTAAGCATCACGTCATCTACCGCTTTGGACTGCTCCGAAGGATCATCCATGATAATGGTCCGCAATTTGCAAGCCACGCATTCTATCGGTTTTGCGATAAGCACCGTATTCAGAATGTCGCTTCGACACCGTACAACCTGGCAGTGAACAGGTTGGCAGAGGCATTCAAAAAACAATCATCAAACTTAAGAAGTTTGTCTCCTCCAACAAACGCGACTGGAACGAGAAGCTCGGTGAATGCTTATGGGCTTATCGCACCACAGTTCGAACAGCCACCGGGAATACACCATTCTTCCTGGTGTACGGGAGTGAAGCAGTCCTCCTATTGGAGACTCAGATCTCCTTACTACGCGTCGCCCTCATGCATCAATTGACGACAGACGAAAACCACTATCGCCGACTACAGGAATTAGAGGCACTAGACGAAAAGCGCCTCTTGGCTCAGCAACGAATTAAGCTATACCAGGCACGCATCTCCGGAGCCTTCAATAAGAAGGTCAAAATCAGAACATTCCAGGTGGGCGATCTCGTTCTGGCAGTACGGAGGCCGATGGTCATGACTCACAAGACCGTCGGCAAATTCCAGCCAAAGTGGGAAGGCCCATTTATCATTGAGACAGTATTCTCCAACTGTGCTTATCGCCTCGTAAAACAAAACGGAGACTTGCTCATGTTGCCCGTCAACGGCAAGTTCCTGAAGAAATATTATGTCTAAACGATATTCTCTCCAGATCATCGAGTTATGTACCTGCTGGTACCGTTGAACTCACATCCACAACATTTCAGATTATCAAGTCATGTACCGACTGGTGCCGCTGAACTCATCTCCACATTCCCTTCAGATTATTGAGTCATGTACCCGCTGGTGCCGCTGAACTCATACTTTTTCAATATTCTAAATTACCGAGTTATGTACCCGCTGGTGCCTCTGAACTCACATTCCGGTCACTCTTTCAGATAGTAAGTCACGTATGATTATACCTCTGAACTTCCTTCCTGGAAGAGATCCTCCCTCATGATCCACTACCCGCACTCCCAGTGCACAAAAAGGGTAACCGATCCACAAATTTCCGAAACGGCCATGTCCTCATTACCTCTGAGTCGTTTTCATTTCCACCAAAAACAAACCGCCCCCTCGCATAGAACTTCCACGTTCTCCTACCTCTGAGTCGTTCTATGTACCCCCTCTTCATTGAGCCCACTCCTGCCATGTCCTCATTACCTCTGAGTGGGAAGGCTCCGTCGAAGAAACCTTCATGCTTGCCATGTCCATATTACCTCTGAGCAAGTATGTCGGTTCCCTTTTAACCTATTATCTGTACCCACAACCGGAGTACGACAAGGATAATAGGTCCACAAATGTCCTCTGTTGACCACAAATGTCCTCTGTTGACCACAAATGTCCTCTGTTGACCACAAATGTCCCCTGTTAACCACAAATGTCCTCTGTTGACCACAAATGTCCTCTGTTGACCACAAATATCCTCTGTTGACCACAAATGTCCGCTGTTGACCACGAATATCTTTTGTGAAGTCTTCCCTGCCATATCCTCATTACCTCTGAGCAGGAAGATTCCACGGTAAAACCCTCATGCTTGCCATGTCCTCATAATCTCTGAGCAAATATGTTGATTTTCCTTTCACCCTATCATCCGTATCCTGAACCAGGGTACGCCAAGGATAATAGGTCCACAAATATCCCTTTCTAAGCTTCTTAGCATAAATCCACCATCTCACCATGCCCCGGGAGCCCAGCTGCTCTACGGCATTCTTTTTTCCAATACCGAGAGCACCCATGACCACTTTGCCATGGCTGTTCCGGACATCCTGACCAAACTTGTTATCCGTACCTAAAACCAAGGTACGCCTAGGGTAACAGGTCCACAAATAATCCCCCAGCAAGTCCAATTCCACAAACGCCACAAGTACAAGAAAGAGAAGATGAGTTGAAACATGCTCATTTATTCAAAATTCAAAGTGCTACATCATTTGGGATCACATCCCTTACAAAAAGAAAAAAAAGAGAAGCAAAAGAAAACAGAAAACCGATCACTGCTCCGGGGCACATAATGCCCTGAGACGGTCCGTCAGCAAGGCAACCGACCGCTCAAACCTCTGGGTAGCTCGACGCTCCGCCTCTTGGGTCAGCACCGCCTCGTCCTCTAGTTGAGCATGGGCTTGCCAGTTATCCTCGAATCTCTTAAAGGCCCGCTCCAAGTTAACAGAAGATCGAGAAATCTTCTCGGCCTCCCGAACGATTGACTCATGTTCCGTCTGAGCAGCCTTTAGCTCTGACTCTAAGAAGGACAACTCCTTCTGGAGTGCGAGAATCCGCTCCTTTGTGTCAGCAATTCCACGAGAAGCAGACTCTTCCCGAGCACGATAAGCCTGACTCCGACGACCCAGCCTGTCATACGACGCGGAGAACTTGTCAAGGTCTCCCTGTACAACTGGCCCGACAGTATCTCGAGCGAGCTTGATCCTATCCCGAGCAGCAATGAGGAAGCCCCGTTCCCGCTCAATCGCAGCAGGCAAGCCCGCCTGCCGTATCGCCAGTAATTGGGTCACCAGCTGATCAGCCTCTGCCAATTTAGGCTCCAGGAGTGCAGCCAACCCCACCCCGCCAGGAAGAGACTTCAAAGTTGCAACCTGACCCCGAGCGCACCGCAGAGACAGAGTAAAAGGGGTCCCCCGTTCCACAGCAGCATCTACGCCCCTCTTTAAATGGCGATAGAAGCTGTCGACCACATCCTGCGTTACCTCGTCCAGAGCCTTCGAGGAAGCCGGTGTCAACGGAAGTGTATCCGGCAATGCTGAAGACGACGCAACAGAATCTGCCGCTCCTGCCACAAGAGAAACAAACTCTGCATGGAAGGACGCATGAACAGCGGCCAACTCCTCTTCAGCGGCCCGCAGAACTTGAATGCTCGGCAGGGCCGAGAGGTCAATCTCCGGAGCCGTATGATCAGCAGAGGATGAGGTGGAGACCATCGCCAGCTCCATTCCCATCTGCCCGGGGCTGGCAGGAGGCCCCTCGACATGAGACGGCGAAGGAGAGAAAATGCTCCGTTCTTCCAGATCACGGCAGGCCGAGCCTTCCCCAAGAACATTCGCGGTAGGAAGTAAAGGGTCAGGACCTGTAGGGCCAAGGCAACCATGAATCGATTTGACCCGGAGGATATGTTGATAGAGCAAATAAGCCCCCTCACTAGTCAATATTTGGCTTATCTTACCAGTGGAGGAGTGTGGAGGCTGAAGGTCGCCTACAGCCACCGTAGCCTCTTCACCAACAGTTTCCGAGTCAGGTATAATAGGCTCCTCCGCCCCGGCACCCTCGGGAAGGGATGCAACGAGATCGGCGTCGCCCTGCTGAAGTTCAGCGATCTCGGAGACGGGCCCGAGGAGATCCTCATCACCCCGGGCCGAGGCCTCAGCAACCTGGGAGCTTCCAGCCACCGCTGAGAGAGCTCCCGCAGAAAGAACCGCGGCACACATGTCGCTAATCAAAGCAGGAGAGCCTGGTTCGTCAGACGCCTACAAAGAAAAAATGATCAAGTCATATCTCCAAGAAAAAAGAAAACCACAACAAAAAGATGACTCTGACTGGGTCTTACCTCCGGAACATCGTCTGCATCTTCACCCTTCTCGGTAATAGGTAATTCACGAGATCTAACGGCAGCTCTCTTCACGGAAAAGGCCGATCTGCTGTCAGAAGACTCACGTCTGACTCGTTTACGTCAGGGACCAGACACAGCAGGAGGCTGTTCTTCCCTCACTACTTTCTCTTGTGTAGCAAGTAACGGATCCTCCGCCAGTTCATCGGGGGTGGAAAGCGGTTGATCCGGTACTTCTTCACCCCCACCAGAAAGGGAGTCTCCGCTATCATGGTCATCATCCTCCTCAGCCGACTCGGAGGGCTCTGATTCAGAGAGGGGAGTCTGGAGCACTAGTTGCTTTCTAGCCTTGGCCCCCTTGGGCTTCTCCTCTAAACCGATACCCACGATGAAGTTGGTACTCGGATCGAAATTAACAGGAGGCTTGTTCGCCATAACATGATACAAAGCAGCCACGTACAAAATTTCCCTCGGCGCCTTAGCATCGGGGACCGAGAAGCTGGCCCGAGTATGATAAGCGTCATAATAATTCCACGCCCTGACACCATCAAGGACGCTACCTTCAAATCCCAAGCAAGGGTTGGGACAATCAAGGAATAACTGGCTATAGCCAAATTGGCGGGAAAACCTACTAGGTAGGTAGGGCTCCAGGTATACGTTATCACGGTTGTGATAAACCAGATGCGCTGGGCGGATGTTGCGCAACCAGGTGAGCATATTCGGAGACAAAAAGTGAGAAAGTCCGGTACCATCAAGGTATACACTCCTTACTTCCTCATCAGAAAAATAAGGAACAGACACAAAAAAGTCACACCCATCCACCCTCGCCAGCGCCCTCTGACAAGCTGGCATAGTATTGTATTCCCAAGACCGGCGATGGCATTTGAAAAGGAAAGCGTCTTCATCTGTAGCATCTTCCGCTATTCCAGGTCCCATCAGAGACTTGTAGTGCATCGCCAACCACCCCATCAAATAGTGGAAAGGCAGCTCTATGCGCTCAAAATCCAGCGCCTTATTGCGTGCAATAACCTTGGACGAGAATGTTCGAAGACCATGGTGTATGCTGCACACCATAGCAGGAAGGAGGGCCAGTCTAACTCCAAATACCAGTTTAACGGCGGGGAGGATGAAGTGACGAACGATCCTCTCGATAGAACCTGCCCCCCCCGAGACTATGCAGTTCCGTAGACATATCATTAAAAATCCAGCCAGAAGCGCCTTCTCTGACATCGGCCTGGTGCCATAGTAAAAATAGCTGAGAGAGTCAGTTTGACTCCCGAATATGTCGCTCTTGGACCGCGACTTCTTGACGCCTGATATCAGGTCCTTTATCTCTCCCTGGGTGCGAGGGGTTCGAGGAGTAACCCCGCCAGAAGGATCAACTTTAAAAAGATAATTGACCCAGGATATGGTGTGGGGAGCGGTCCCTTCTGAGCTATCCACCATTTTTATAGCCATCTGGTGACAAGCACTATGATGGTACAAAAACTCCTGATACACCGCAACAAAACCTGGGAGTCGTCGGTTCAAGTCCTCGAACTCCTCGTTCGACGGGGTATACACCTCGAAAGGCTCATTCCCCCACGGAAGTTTGGAGACAGTATACATCTCATGGAGAGCAAGCCCCAACTCCCCTCCGGGTGCAAAGAACGTCCCCGTTCGCCGATTATACATCTCCAAGAGCGCCACGAACAATGGTTTATTGATAGGAAGCCCGTGACAAGTGCCCCGAATGGCATGATAAAGTCCCACCGCCCGCAAGAATGTTCCGTAGGTCTGCAGAGCCTAAGTGGTCAACTGGGCCCACGTAGAGGTAGGGTTTACCCAGTTCAGCAATGCCAACCTACCAACAGGATAAGATTTTTTGCAAGCAAGTCGATTCAGGAATGTATCAGCTTGAGTGAGTGTGAAGTTGGGACCGTATACATTCATGAAAGCGCTTGGAGCCAGACCCATCATGTACCGGAGGACGGAATCTTACCCGCGTACGCTGACCGCATGTTCGGGTTATAATGGATGTTGTCCATCAACATCCCTGATTGGGTAGGAGTTAAGTTACACACCATCTTCCTGTCCAGCAACACCATATTGAACCACGACAAAGGATAATGACGTTCTATGAGAGAAATATGGATCGCCACCCCATCCAAAGAAAAATCCCAGCTCTCGAAAATCTCTAATACTCGGGGATTCTTTATGATTAAAGCATCTCCAAAGAGGAATGAAGGCTTCAGGTATAATCCATCCAACTTCCCAGTATTTATCATGGAACGGAGGTAATTGAGGGTCTGATTCTCGATGGCGTTCAACCTCTCCGAAGGTTCATCGGCAGGGAATTGATTCAATACATGCTTAATTAAGTCGTCAAGACGCACGCCCAAGGCGAATTGATTTGAGCCCACTATAAGTTCCCCCGCAGGATTTACTGGCAGATTCACTAAAGAAAAACAAAAGAAGCAAGTCAAAAAGATAGTTGAAACACAAACTACGTGATGCTTATGCGGCTTAGCACAGTATAGCCTCATGCGGTTCAGTTTGAAAGAGTTCATACAGGCCAGCCCGAATGAGCTTATGCGGTTCGGTTAGAAAGGAGCATATGCGGTTCAGTTCGGATAAGCCCATGCGGGTCAGTCCGAATGTGCTTATGCGGCTCGGTTCGAAAGGAGCATATGCGGTTCAGTTCGGATGAGCCTATGCGGTTCAGTGCGGATGAGCTTATGCGGTTTAGTTCAAATGATCCCATGCGGTTCAGCCCGAAATAGGCTTATGCGGCTCAGTTTGAAAAAGCTCATGTGGTCCAGTCCAAATGAGCTTATGCGGCCCTGAGGATGAAGTAGTTATGCGGCTGCAAACAACAACTTTCATGCGGCTCAGACCTAGGTCATATCCTACGTGACTCGAACATGAGTCGGACACGCAGCATACTTGGCAATACAGGCTCGCGCATAAAATATGCGGCATAGCCGTGACAGTTTATGTTGATGGTCCTACCAGCAATAGGCAGGTGAACGCCGGGGTAAAAAATAGGTACGTCAGCCGGCGGAGGAGCCACCACGTTCGCCGTCGTCGATAAAGACGCAGCCTTCTTGCCCTTCGCAGCCGCAGACGACGACGCGGCCTTCTTGCCCATAGCAGCGGTAGTCTTCTTGGGAGCCATTGGCAATTGTTAATGAGAGAAGACGAAGAGAAAGTCGACAACAAGGAGTTCGGACAAAGAGGAGAAGGTAAAGAAACCCTCAAAAAATAAAATCACTCCAATTTATAGGCGAAGGAGGCCCGAAAAAATCAAAATAAATGCCTCGATCCACGTGCCGCCTAAAAGAATAAAAGAAGAACGCTTCGGTCAAAACAAAACTGACCCTTGGGATCCTCCCCCAAGAGGCGGCGAATCAAGGGCATTTAATGCAGAAGATTTACACACGTGGTTGGGACACGTGGCAAAAAAGTCTATGCGGCCTAACAAGCTCATGCAGCCAGATAAATCCATGCAGCTGAATCATCTATGCTGTCAACAAAGGCCATGCTTCTTATTCAAAGTATTTCAATTTTGCAAATTGAAAACTTTGAAGGGAGTCTTGTAGAAGCATGGAAAATATCAGAATAATGATCTATGCGGCTCGGAACAGGAGAACCCCATGCGGCTCATACAGGAGTGGTCCCATGCGATTCAGAGAGACTCTTAGTCTCATGCGGCTCATTGCAGGAGAGTCCATACGGCTTACATAGGGACAGTCCTATGCGGTTCAAAGAGCCCCCTAGCCGCATGCTGTTCAGAAGTACATGCGGCTCACATACAACCAACAGAGATATGCGGCTCGATCAATGTCACGTGTCCCTATGGGACCCCTTCACACAAATGGCCATCGAGCAGTGGCCATATTTAATGCTCTGCCATAATTTAACAGCTGACGGCTCTAACATGAAGTGTCATAATGGCCCTGTCATAATGACAGACTCTTTGGGAACAGGAGAAAATCTTCGACACGATCCGAGATTGCCACGTGGCTACTTCCATGCGGCTCACTTGAAGAATAGCCCCATACGGCTGGCAAGAATCATCTTCCTGCGGCTCACCAAGAAGCTATCCCATGCGGCTCGCGAGTACTACACCTATGCGGCTCACCAAGAAGTCATCACATGCGGCTGGCAAGAATCATCTTCCTGCGGTTCACCAAGAAGTTATCCCATACGGCTGGCAAGAATCATCTTCCTGCGGTTCACCAAGAAGCCATCCTATGCGGCTCGTGAGTACTATATCTATGCGGCCCACCAAGAAGCCATCCCATGCGGCTCGTGAGTCCTATACTTATGCGGTTCACTGAGACGCTGTCTCATACGGTTCATGGATATCATGCAGTTCTGACAGGATGCACCATTAAGACACGTGGCATAAATTCAATGGCCCCCACGACTTAACAGCTGGTAGCAAGGATGATTATGGGATGCAGATCAATCAGAGATTTACCAGATTCAATGACCATATTTAACGTTATCCTCATAATTAATGAGATCAGGTCATATTATTCATGATCAAGCTAATGGGACACGTGGTGAGAGATCCAAGCTTGACACAGCCAATCATGAAGATTTAAAGCAATCAGCATTAATTATTCACAGGATTCAATACTATCCCCATTTATGTCCCAGATCCTTCACACCCAAAACGAATGGTCCAGATTGATTATACATCAGGCCGCCGCCACTTTGAGAATGGGTAATCATCCAAACCCTAATGATACCCTCACTATTATAAATAGCAAAGTGCTATTCCCTTGTAATATATACACGATCAGAAGGAGAGAGACAAAAAGAGCTTCCCCCCTAATAATCAGAGAGAAAATACATAGAGAAAGAGAGAAGTCAGAAGAGCAACCCGAGGAGAGCAAGAAGAGCATTTCTTCATCAACGCCAACAATCTCTTCACAGGAGCCAAGGCTGCATACCGATCGTCCAAGGAGTAAGGCAGGGCTGCTGTCGCCTTTCCAAGCCTCTATCGTCACCCCCCAGAATCTAAAATAAATAATTGTACTTAGATTGCTGTACCTAGGTTTTCGTCCCTAGGCTTTCTTTGTACAAGCGAGTTTGTAACGTGAAGTAAAAGTTCGGTCCTCCGATAATTGTTCTGTTCTTTTATATTTCATGACAAACAGAAGTGATCGCCCTAATCGGCGTGACGCATGTGCGAGACTGGAGTTGTACTCGCATAAGACAAGAACGTCGAAGTTGTGGTTATCGACGAAGCAAATCCAAACATTTCATTTTCATTCAAGTCAAGATTTCAATTCGATAGTCTAACTGTCATTCATTCAACTAGAAAATCCTCGAGCCATGTCTATCATTTCTTCGACACATTTTAATATTCCGAGTATAGCATCCAGCGGAACAATAACATTTGTACGATCGCCATTCGCCGAGTCAGAGTATCCCGGAGTTATCGTATATCGATCTTTGATACGTCTCAATACCATCGACGATATGCGTAACCTGACGATCTTCTTTTGCAACCAATTTCGAGTCATGTGATTGATGCTATTGTCCGAACTAGATATTCCACAATTTCTCAATATTCAAGATCAAGTTCGATCGCGATTCCTCAAGCTCGTTTCAAGATCGTTGTTCGAAACTCAAGTCGCATTTCATCTGAATCAATCCGATATCGTACGCGTGATCCTCTAAGTTTTCTCGATCAAGACCATCCATTTTTATTCATCGTTCCGAGCGTGATTCGATATCGTTTTCTAACTCGCATTGCCTATTCACAAGTTGTCCGAACGAGATACTCGTTAGGGACATTCGAAGTCACGACCAACTAAGCGTGACACATTCTAAGGCTTTGCGCGATCGCATCGCCTCGTCGACATACTCGTCGTTACTTCTAATCCTCAATTTGCTCGAATGCTTTCCAAGAAAACCTGTACACCACTCGAATTTGAGCCATCCGATCTAATCCACAATCATATTCACATCATTCGCTAAGACATCCTTCCGATTCGTTCGATGAATCTCTAGCATAGTCGCTCGCGTTGTCTCGACGTACTAAGTCGATCGCACTATTTCTCAAAATCTAAATCAATCTTTTGTGTACGCCTAAGCGTTAGTACGATAGCGTTCCTATCGTTAAACACTCTAAGTGTATCCTCGTTCCCGACCGAACGATACTTGATATCGCTCGCGACTCGATTGTACCAAAAAGTCGAGGTGCGCGACGCACGAACTAAGTTGTACCGCATAACCATCCCATACGGACTATACTTCGAGTTTGCATGCTCAACTGCTAGGTCAACGCAGGACTAGTTAGGCACGCACGCGATATGTTAACTTAGCATGTATTTTCTATCAAGACAAGTTGACACCGTTCGGCACAAAGGCCTACCGATGCATTCGTTTGAATGCTTGAACGAGCTTTTGAAAATATTTAGACTTATTGTATGGACATGTCGAGGGACAATCGAGAGAGAGCGCACACTTCTTTTTCCCATGAACGAGCTTTCAAAACTGAAAAATTCGACGTGAAGTCCAAGGACGTAAAGCCGTGCTCTGATACCATTATCTCATGCCTCGCTCCCGTAGGAGCGATCGTCCTCGCTAATGCATGATGCCGCACGAGCCTAGATTGCGCTCGTGCAAGGCAGTTTCATAACGGTCGATTACATCGGCGGCGACGGGGACATCGCACAGAAGTCCCAAGCAGAAATATTGAAACATTGTAGCGGAAATTTAGAACAAGCACATATGAACACAAGTCACTCAAAAAAATCTTTTTATTGATATTGAATACAAGATTACATTTGTGGGTGCAAGGCCAAATTATTAGTCTCTCGTACTCACTTTTCTCTCATTTACCAGTCACTCTGCTCTCTCTCATCTCTCGATTACAATACTTGAGCAGCGTAAGCTTCGGAAGGCGATGTCCATACATTACGTCCTGTATAAGTCTTCAATCCACGCGACCGCATGCTTCGAATCGCCAAGGAACACCGTGCCTCGACGTATCCATGTGAGCTCCGCGCCACGAGCTTCTACATGTCCTTGCACATAAACACTGTGTGGGTGTCAGTACTCAACTGTACTGGTGGAGTGAGCTCCTCGCCCACCCATAAAAAATTGACACGTTCATTTACTTTGTGCAGCTTACAAGTCTTTTTACTATTGTCTTTCTAGTCTTGCCTTAGGATCAATTTTAAGACTTGACGTCTAACCGACTCGTTATGCGACGACATAGTCGTGCTATCATGTCAACGTGTATTTCGATCGAGGCAGTATCTCATCGTGCATGTACTTGACCTAACTTGAACTTGGGACGACAGGGTCGTGCCATACTCTATTCGCGACTTAGACATATTTGAGGCGGTGCTACGCCGAGAAGCAACTTACACGGACTCGACCGTGCCAAGACCTTTACTTGAACTCAAGTGCCTCAAGTCTATTCTCGTGCCAACGACGTCAAGGGGACGACTCGTGTAGGTCGTGCCGCTAGACTTGATTTGTGTCTTAAGACCTTGCTTAGACTTGTATATGCTTCAAGATTGAGGCCGTGCCTCGCAACTTATCAAGACTTTATCCATACTACCGCCTAGCGGTCTTTCTATTCGACTCATGAACCAACTTAGACAAGACTTGGCAAACCTAGTATCGATCTCATGAACATCCCGACGCCAAGTATCGTGCTAAGCACGGTGCCTATACTGCAGCCCAATCTTAGGCCCAGACATTGTGTCACCGACTAGACATGATTCCAGTTCTAAACCCAATCCAAAGGTATACATACGGTGTGCCGCTATTGCCGACATATCTACATGAGTGGTCACTAGCAATGTCAAGCTATCTTGGACTGGCTCGTGGGATATCGGTTCGTCCCTACTCAGGTAGCTAGCCCGGAGGTGCCGAAGTCTCCCATGTGGTTATCCAGCATCCTACTTTGAGCCGCAACGCGCTTCTCCCGGGCCGAATAATCCCGACACCCCGACAATCATTCGAAAAGACTACACCTTGTCGACAAGTTGTCCAATGATCATGCATACTCAATTCGATCTATCAAATCCTTCCTTAACATGACCATGCTTTTCTTTAACTCTCTCGAGACTTAACGAGACTCCCAACCATGGGACCGATCTCGTGTGCGGGACATATCAAGACTTAGCGAGACTCCCAAGCCGGGGGACCGATCTCGTGTGCGGGACATATCAAGACTTAGCGAGACTCCCAAGTAGCGGGACCAATCTCGTGTGCGGGACTTATCATGACTTAGCGAGACTCCCAAGTAGCGGGACCGATCTCGTGTGTGGGACTTATCAGGACTTAGCGAGACTCCCAAGCAGCGGGACCAATCTCGGTGACAACCAGTCGCGTGGACTTCCTTTGTTCATGGCAAGCTTTTCACTAAACCGACCGTAGCTCATGCCTTAGACAGACCCGGTTCTCTAGGCGACGTTAACGCTCAAGTCATATACTTTACACGATGAGCCTTGTTCCCAAGGGACTACATGACTTGACAACCGCAGATAGAGCGGGACAGTGCTAGAGATGGCTTCGATAGCCCAACGCAACTCTTGTCTAACTTATTCGGACAACGACTCGACGAGCAAAGGCTACGCCGAGCTTCGTATCGAGGGAACATACCGTACATGCGTTCGACTTGAACAACCAAGTTCTCGGGTGCCTAGACTTAAGCCAACAAGCCGTGCAAGACGACTTAACTTGTGGGACGTGCGAAGGCTATGCCAAGCCTTGCGGGATAGGACCATGCATGTTTTATTAAGCATTCATGCGGCGACGTCTATGACTTAGGCTGATTCGAGTGTTGGGGCAAAACGACGGGACCGTGCATGCTTTACCAAGCATTCACGCAGGCGACGCCTAGGACTTAGGCTATTTCAAGTGTCGGGGCAACTTAGTAACTTAAGCCAACTTCCTTCTCCCAAGCCACGGGATCGAAGGATCGAATATTATTTGAAAGCACGCTGAGCTGACTTCTATGAAGACCGTGGGACCATTTTTCATGTTCTAAGACATTCCAACGGGTCGGGATTATTTCCTTAGCTATGTGCGTTCGTAGCTTTTATATTAGCCTACTTGTGTAAGTTGAAAACATTGCGAGTTATTATATGAAGGCTAAGATGAGGCAAGTTCACCGAAACTATCCCACCTGAGCGAGGAGTCGCCTCGACCGTGCGAGCCTTCGAGCAGCCGTTGCAAGGCTAAGTTCCAACGCCGTCGGCGTTTTGATTCCTCCGATTGACTTGCGGGATGGGGCACTACACCATCGAACTTCTCAAATTTGTGATAACTTGTGTCCAGAAAATTTGCACGATTTTTCATTTTTGTTGTTTCGATCTTACTTTGGAATTGTTATTGACGGGTTACAAAGATCGTACAAAGTACGTTGAAAATTGAAAATTACAACAACAATGAAAAAGAAAGATTGCAAGTCTGGAAATGTAAAGCTTACAAACTTTGCAACACAGTTACTATTACAACAAGAAACATAAATCGAAAGAACACTTGGAAGAAGGTAGCTTACTGGGATAATTAAGATCATTTTTGCTCAAAGCAGATTCAACCAAGTTTTGTTAATCTGCTTTAGTAACTAATAAGTTCACCGATAGAACTTCTGAAATGCTCATTGTTACCCTCGAAAATTGATTGGACTATCGCACTAATGTATGCTAGAATGAATTTTGGGTTGTGTTCTGAGCCATCCTTTCTCACACTTGGCAAAAAATCGAATATTCTGTATTTTATCTGCTTTCAAAAATGTACTCAAACGAGATGATGGTTCCTTTAGTTAGCTTGCTTATGTTATAATTATATTCTTTGTCAATATCGATCTTACCAGATGGCACCCATGACCCGAGCAGCGGCACGTCGCTTGAGGGAAACACTGAATGCTGAGGTGGCTCCTTCTACTGTTAATGAGGAAGTATCACCGGTAGCTAGTGAGACCGGGAGTTCTATTCATCCAGCACCTGCAGTGGACTGCATCTCTCCTGGCACCGTCGATCCCACTTATTCGAAGTGGTTGCGTGATCGTATCACTGAGCGTTTGCGTGAGCTGCGTGGTTGTCATTAGCTAGTAGTACTTATTTGTATTGGACTATTTGTATTGGAACTTATTTGTATTAGACTAATTGTATTGGACTACATATATGAATTAGTACTGTGTCAATTTTTGTATTGTATCTCCAGCTCCAGCTCTATTTGTATTATGGATTCTGTATTTTGTATTTTGGATTTTGTATTTTGCTCCAGCTCTAGCTCCATTTGTATTAATCTACGATACGACATGGTGATCAGGACATAGTCCCTGCAGCCATTCGACTGGCGAGGCAAAAACTATGTAGCCGTAGATAAAGTTGACCATCCTCTGACCCTCATCCCTCGGCAATGATGATACGACAACCTATCACTATATCTTTTAGTAGTATATGATGTCTTATTATTACATTATATGGGTTCATCTTTGATTTTGTTATATCCTTCAAATACTAGATTCGATAAGAACATATACTACACCATATGTACAGAACATAGATGATTCACACTAATGTATGCTAGAATAAATTTTGGGTTGTGTTCTGAGTCGTCCGTTCTCACACTTGGCAAAAAAAATGAATATTTTGTATTTTATCTTCTTTAAAAAATGTACTCAAACGAGATGATGGTTCCTTTAGTTAGCTTGCTTATGTTACAATTATATTCTTTGTTCATATCGATCTTACCAGATGGCACCCATGACCCGAGCAGCGGCACGTCGTTTGAGGGAAACACTGTACAAAATTAAATCGTCAAACGAAGCTGAGTTGAATTTTGTATATACATGCTCTCATTGATATTTAATGGTCTTACCAGATGGCACCTAAGACTCGAGGATCTCGCTTGAGGGAGGCACAGATGGCTGCTCCAGAGAGCAGTTCCACCGAGAGAGCTGCTCCAGAAGTGATTCCTAAAGTCGAGAGAGCTATGAAAGAGGAGGTGGCACCAGAGAGCAGTTCCACCGGGAGTTCTAGTCATCCACCTCCTTTGGATATTGATCTGGCTGCCGTGGATCCTACTTATGCGCGCTGGCTGAGGGAGTTCTATCTGCCCCAGCATAGACGACAGTAGATACATATAATGACTGGATTTGTATCCAGAAGACTTATTTCTGACTACCAATATTTAATGGATATTTGTTTTGATGGATATATCTCCTCTGGATATTGTGATGGATATTTGTTTTGATGGATATATCTCCTTTGGATATTGTGATGGATATTTATTTTTGGTGTGTGATGTATATTGGTTTGTATGATGTGTGATGCATATTATGATGTATATTGGTTTGTGTGATGTGTGATGTGTGATGCATATTGTGATGTTCCGAGAGGCTTGAGGAGACGACCAATTTTTTTGGTCTATGCTGGATTATATTGTGCGTGCCGGTGTTGAGTGTTCCACCGAAGGGGTCGGCGAACCCAGGGATTAGATTATGTATTTTAGATTGGATTGGATTGGATTATGTATTTTGGATTGTACATTTGCATTCTGGATTCTTTTTTTTATTTTTTTAATTTAGCGACATTTTTAGCGACGTTTATATTTGTCGCTAACTGTAAGCGACGAATATAAAGGTCGCCAAAAACGTCGCTAAATTGTTGACGTGGCAAACAATCTGATGCCACCACATCATCGCAAAAACGTCGCTAATGTGTCGCTAATCAGCGACCACAAGAAAATATCGCAAATAACGTCGCTATTTAGCGACGTTATGAGCGTCACTAACTAACGTCGCCATTGCGACATTTTGCGACATTTTTTTGATTGACGACACGCTTTTTTTCGTCATTTCCAAAACGTCGCTAATTTAAGTTAGCGACATTTCGGCCGAGATTAGCGACGTTTATAAACGTCGCTAATCTGACAATTTTTTGTAGTGAATGGAGGAGGACTCCTTCTATTTATAAATGATAGAGAGAGTAGCACACACGCCTATGGGTAGGCAGGCGCGAACTTCAGCTTTCCACGTGGCACCCCTAAACAGGGGTTGGTGGCGACCAGGCGCACACTTCACTGGTGAGAAGACCATAGCCAACCGCCACGTTGTAGATATGCTATTAGAGAGAATCTCGAAATGCTCCAAACTCGTTCTTTGCAGTGACTGGGCATTTGACACGTGGCACGCGCCAGAGTCACTGTCCTAGATGGAGAGTGGTATGTAGGTGCGGTGGTAGAAGCACACGCGCCCAGGGGGCTTAGGGCGACATACGCCTATTTGCATTGTTCCTGAGGGGAATGAACCTTCACTTCAGTGTTTGTCTCTTTGCACGAGAATCGAAGCATCGTATGGTGGTCACGAGAGAGCCATGCTCATTAAATGTAGTCTCGAAAAGGAGCAACTGATAAATATAGGCGGAGGCGTTATGGCTCAGGCGCGCCTATGGAAGTGAGGCACATGGAGAGAAGGTGCGCCCTTAAAAGAGGCACATGTAGTCAGGGTGCGAGTGGTAGTATGCCTATTATCTTCATCGAGACACGAGCAACTTCAGTAATGATGGCTTGTCGACTTCTGTCCTGAGGCCGTCTTTTCTAGCACGGGAAACGAAGCGTTCCACTAGAGGCATCGGCAAGGCTGCGCCTAGATATGACGTGGTTGATGCTTTGGATGAGGCACGAGTAACACATTACATGACCCATGTGTAGTGCCCCGTCCCGCTCGGTCAATCGGAGGAATCGAAATGCCAATGGCATTCGGACTTGGCCTTACAACGGCGACTCGAAGACATCGCTCAGGTGGGGTAGTTTCGGTGAACTTGCCTCATCTTCGCCTTCACATAATAAATCGTATGTTTTCAACTTGCACAAGTAGGCTTGATAATAAAAGAGACGAATTCACATAGCTAAAGGGAATAATCCCGACGGGTCGAGTTGAGTTAGAATATGGAAAGGTCCAACGGTCGGCTTAGAGTTGGTGCACGGCGTGCTTTAAAAATGGCACTCGGTCCTTCGTCCCATGGCTTGGGAGAAGGAAAGTTGGTCTTCGACACAAAACTATGAACTTGCCTAATTCATAAGCGTCGCCCTCGTAAATGTTCGATAAAGCATGCACGGTTCCACTGCACAAGGCTTGGAATAGCCTTTGCTCGTCCCTCGGGTTAAGTTGTAGGCTTGAGTATGTTAGGCAAAGTTATGTCGGTCGACCTAAGTCTTTCCAAGTGCTGTCCCGCTCATTCTGCGGTTGTCAAGTTGAATAGTCCCACGATCCCAAGGCCAGTCATATGAGGTATGACTTGGGCGATAGCTTTGCGTAGAACACGAGTCGGTTTAAGGCACGAGCCACGGTTGGTTCAGTAGAAATTTAGCCATGGTCTGTCGATACTTAAGGAAACACGTTATGTTTAGGTTAAGTTGGAAGGCTATGCAGTAGCCGTTCCCTGAGTTCAAAGAATGTTAAGTCTAAGCGATGGTTAGTCGCCGTGAGAAAATATGTCGGGACTGTAGTTCAGTCGCCGAGGCAACCCTGGTTTAGGCTCTGCTAAGAAAGTGTGAAAAGTGGAAGAAGTAAAGTAAAGGAACTAAAATGATGATGATGAGACCATACAGTTACGTTAAGTCTAGAAGTTAGCGTAGGTGCGCGGTCATGGACAAATTGTCGACAAGGGCGATGGTTTCTTCGAGCGGCAACCCGGGGCCACGGGACCGACTCGGCCTAGAAAGAAACAGGTTATAGCCGAGCTGGGTGTGAAGCAACCGGTAGGTCGGGGACTTGCATCGGGGATCGCTACCTGCGGTACAAGGGTCCTGAATGCCAGGCTATGTCCACGATGGCTAGTTAATGCCAGTGACCATTCATATAGATGTGTCGGCACGGACGGCAATCCGCGTGTGTGCCTTTGGACTGAGTTGAGTTGAATGTGTATGCAGTTAGAGAATACAATGTCTGGGCCTAAGATTTGGCTACAACGAAGGCGGCATGCTTCGGCATGAGATGTGGCATCGAGTGTTAAGTCGTTGGCATAGAGTTGCATGAGTTAGGCTTGAGCTGTCGCGAGTTAAGTCGAGAAGGGCCGTAGGACAAGTTGTGTGACGTTACGTTGAGTTGCTGGGCGGGACCTCGAAATGTGAGGCACGACCGCGTTGTCAAAACTAAAGTATAGACAAGACTAAGCGAGGAGGCTCTGCCTCAGAGATATTGAAGCACAAATCGAGTTCATGGCACGATCTAGTCGTTACGTTCCAGAGTTTGGCACGAAAGACAAGTATGAGTCGGTGTGTTGACATTGCAAGCAAACAAGAAGGTCTTGAGGCAAGGATAAGGAAGTTATCGGTGCGATAGCACGGTCACACGAAAATGAAGTCTATCGTATAGTTGCGTCTCTGATTATGGCCGTAAGGTAAACACGACTTGATAGGTTAACATTATTGGCAACGAGAAGGGTCTAAGGCAAAGTATGAGTTAACGTCGTTGTGCAAGAACGGGATAGTCCTCAGACACAAGTATGCCAAGGCGTCGGTCCTAAAATAATCCTAAGGCAAGACTAGAAAGACAATTGATAAGAAGAGACTATTTTGCACAAAAGTAAATCAAACATGTCAGTTTTGTATGGGTGGGCAAGGAGCTCACTCTACCAGTACAGTTGAGTACTGACACCCACATAGTTTACATGTGCAGGCACAGGTAGAAGCTCGTGGCGCAGAGCTCGCTTGGATGCGTCGAGGCACGAAGTTCCTTGGCAATTCGAAGCGTGCGGCCGCATGGAGTCAAGACTTATACGGGACATAATGTTCGAACATCGCCTTCCGAAGCTTCCGTTGGCTCAAGCAAATGTACTTTGAGAGATGAGAGAGAGCTGAGTAATTGTAATGTGAATAGAGTGAGCTTGAGTGATTGTAATCTTGGCCTTGCGCCCCCAATATAACCGTTGTTTCAATATTAATAAAGAGCTTCTTTGAATAACTTGTGTTTTGTTCTAAATTTTCGCTGCTATTATTCAATGTCTCTGTATGGGACTTCTGTGTGACAACCCCGTCGCAGCCGCTGAAATCGGCCGTTATGGAACCCGTCTTGTACGAGCGCAATCTAGGCTCATGCGGCATCACGCCTTAGCGAGGACGATCGCTCCTACGGGAGCGGGGCATAACATAATGGTATCAGAGCACGGCTTTACGTCCTTGGACTTTCGATTGAATTCTTTAACTCTGTTATTTTCGCAAACTCTGAATGTGCTTCCGCAAGTTGATATCGTTGGTGCGCTCTCTCTCAAATGTCCCAAGGGATGTCCATACAATAAGTCTAAATAATTTACAAAATGTAGGAGAACAGGTTTTGAGAACAAAACAAAAAGATAGTTCGCGTAAGCACGGTTGGCTAAGTCGGGCTGGACATATACACCAAAGTCGCATCGACCTTAGCAAAGTCAAGTACGAGATTCGAATTGTGTCAAGCGAGAATAAGTTGAACTCGATTGATTAAAAGTGAGATAACTATCGATATGGGTGCTATCGAGCGACGATAACGTCGGTGCGATATAGATGAGCGTGCTTGGAAGTAGAGGAATGGTTCGAACGGGGTTCGAATAAGTCAATTTTGATTCGAATGATAGTTTTGAGGATTTGTTGAATGACTTCATTCCTGAGTGGTGTATGCGATAGTCTCAGAAATATCGATCGATCGATTGAGGATGTGGGGTGTCGGTGATGAGGGAACTGGGGATTCCCAGGACCCTTCCTTTGGTGTGCGTATTGATCGATAGAAAGTTGAACATATCTAATACGTGTTCTAACCCTTCATAGGCGGAAACTAGGGTTCACGAATTATACCTGCGGCAGAAAGGAGACAAGTAATTCCTGGCAATCTCGAGCGGACGATCCCAAGATCTTCTGCACGAATTCCTTCCTCGAGTTGAACGTCGTGTGGACGACTATCTTCCAACCTTTTCTTCTCCTTGGCAGCCCTCTCTTTCTCTCCTTACGTGAATCACGAATTTAGAGAAAATTTTAGATTTCTGATCAGTAATCTGGCGGCCAGAGAATAGAGGATATATATAGGCTACGGCAGGGAACATGAGGAGAAATTAGGGTTAGGCCTCCTAACGGATCTGGATATCCCGTGTTCAGCCCGAACACACAATCCAGGCCCATTAACAATAGCTCGGTCCACTAATGAGCTATTGTTGCACTACCTTCCTAATCCCAAATTATGTTTGTGGGATCCTTTTATTATATGCTCGTTTGGCTCTCCATGTTAAGATATCGTATGTCCGTCGATCAAATTAAGTTACTGACAACTATATTGATTCGACATCTTTTATCCTTAAGTAGTACCGCTCAACTTTATTTGTCATGTCGGATATAATCCACCTGTAGGGTTTACATGACAATCCTTATGAGCTTCTTAAGAGGACATCATCAACCCGATGTATCGGGACATGGATTCCATTTATAATCAACAACACATCATACATACAATGTTATTACCCAATTCATAGAGGTTTTTGATCCATAATGAATCGCACTCTTTTATGAGTCAAAGTAATACACACTGCATATACATGTCCGTTATTATATCCGGATTAAGAGCACAAACATCCATAATAACAGAGGTGTTTGTTCTCTTATGTAGTCAGTACAAAGAGAACAACCTCAACTGGTCCTGTTCAATACACACAAAGTGTACTAGTATAAACCTATAGTCAAGATAGACTAATACCAGATTACACTACAACCTTTCCAATAGATTGTCCAAGTCCATCTAGGTTGTGAACTATTTATATACTCCATAGGAAACTAATAATATGATCTTCTGTGTGACACCACACACCATATTATCTACAATATAGAATATCAGACATTTGCATTAACACTTGCAACAAATACAATATACAAACATTTGCCTATATGATTCTCATTCAAAATTTAAGGAAATAAGGTTACTACAAAAGTGATGCTTTTAGTATATAACCCTAACAGGTGAGTCTATCAGCAAGCGTTGCGTTATGTAAAGCCGTAGAGTGAGTATCATTGAATAAAGTTTAGCCTTGAAGTTTGAAGTGTTGATTCGAACATATTAGAAATGACGTGCACGGAACGTGCACGGGATTGAGAATTTTACAAGTATGAAACACGAAAATGAACGAGTAGATGAAATCGAATCGAGGAAAAGTTAAGGTGTAACGAACGGATAACTTGATAAAGGAAATCGATAGGTGAAATCGTATAGAGAAAGTTATTACGATGGAAAGATAGCGTGCATGAAAAGTAGAATTTTGAAGTTACGTAATGACTCTAAGGATTGGATTGAATGTTGCTCGATATTTTGAGTTAGCAAAGGATTGATGCGAATTAAGGAAATACGTTGGTCAATGACTTAAGATAGACGGACGAATATACGTAATTTCGGATTTGAACGATTTGATGTTGTGAATGATTTGAGGGATAACGATCGAACTTGAATTTGAATGTCGAGGAGATTATCCAGTTGGATGATAGCATCGTTCGTACGACTCGAAATTGGTTGCAAAGGAAGATCGTCAAGTTACGCATATAGTCGATGGTATTGAGGCATATCAAAGATCGATATGCGATAACTCGTGGATACTCTGACTCGGCGAATGACGATCGTGCGAGTGTTATTGTTCGGTTGGATGCAATACTTAGGATTTTGATTGAGGTGAATATTGGATGAAAATGATTGTGTCTTGAGGGTTACGCGGATAACCACAGCGTCGACATTCTAGTCTTGTGCGAGCGCAACTCCAGCCTCGCACATGCGTCACGTCGGATATGGGACGATCGCTTCGCGTGAGAGCTGACATGGTGATTCATGTCGCAGAAATGATCGAACTCAAAAAAATTAGGATGCGACAACTTTGATTGTCTCGACTTGTCGGTTTGATGCGAATGTGAACTCGAGGATTTGTAGGACTTATGATTGACGAATGAATGAAACTTGAGGATAGAGTAGGTCCAATCCACGCACTTCTCTGCCGCGTGCCCGCGCTTGCGTGCAACGTGCACCGTGGGCGATTTTGCCCGCGCACAATGCGCAACTTTTGCGCCGCACGCCCGCGCACTTCTTTGCCGCGCGCCCAAGCACCGCGCTTGCACGCAACGTGCACCGTGGGTGATTTTGCCCACGCGCAATGTGCAACTTGTACGGCCGTGCGCCTGCGCGGTTTTCTGCTGCACAATGTGCGCCGTGCTTGCACGCAACGTACGCCGTGGGCAATTTTGCCCGCGCAACTTGCGCACAGGTCACTCCAAATGACTGTTTTTGCCCGTTTGGGCTATTTTGTAGCTAAAATCTTAAAAAATTCAAAACATGAAAGTTGTAGATCATTTCTTTGGCTTCAGCAATATGTTATTAGCTATTTTATGCAAGTTTCTCTCAACCATGATAATGTAAGGATAGAACACGATAGTGGCCTGTTAAGGCGCCCTCTTAGCTAGTAACAAGTAACTTGACATGATGATTCTTGATAGTGACCCGTCGTGGTGCACTCTTGACAAGTAACATGACATGATAGTGGCCCGTCGTGGCGCACTCTTGATAAGTAAACCCAACATAATAATCTTGATATGCTGTTGTGACGACTATCTTGACTTGCTAAGTAACTTTTATCTTGACACCGTGGGTGTTTGTGCTTGTATAAGCTACATGTCTCGTCTTGCATCATGTCTTGGACATGAATTTCTGGTTACCACGGTCAGAGATTCATACTGAATCTGACTAGGATAAAGACTAGATTGATCATGTAGTTCATGAAGAGATTTCCCAGCTACAGGCAGTTCCTTTATCTGGGCGCTCTAATTGGACTTGTAGCCTGCCGTCGAGTAGGGCACATTTCCAGTACACTGTCATGTGTTGCACCCCCAAGTCACCTAATCCAACTCTCTCAACTTGTGATCGGAAAACCTGGATTAAGTCTGCAAGGCTTGTGGCTGTTGGAACATCTCGATGCATCTTGTTAGTAACTAAGCTTGTGATAAGCCTAGTTAGTTAAAGTATCAAGTCATACTCATTGCTTGGCCGTGATTGATGGATGGAGTCCCGTCAAGTCTTGCCTAGACCAGTACATGGTTATTTCAGCACACTACTGTTATGCTTTACTATTGTCAATAATTGGTCGGAGACTAAGCTCTGTTCAGGTGAAGGGTTACAACCCCGGTCCTTGTTTGGTTTACGGGTTGTAACTTGGCTATCGGAACAGTCCCTTAGTTGTCTTATCGTTTATCACCTTATTTTCTCTAAATCATGTCTTTTGTTATCCTTATGTATCATGTGCTAATATGCTGGTTTTAGTTCTTAAGTGAAGCCTCCCTTGTGGCACTTGCTCTTTCTGGGGTCTGACCCAGCTGGTTTTGTATGGCCAGATTTCGGAGTAGCTCCCGAGGATCTCCCTGTCTTCCAGCCAGATGGTAACCACTAGACGCAATCCTGGCAACGAGTGGGTTCTTATTTTGCTCTCCCATTCCCTTGTAAAAATACTCTTTTGAGGCGTTTAGCCGTCGAGCATGTGTTAGCTCGTTTGCAACTTTATTTACTGTCTGTTTACGGGCTGTAACATGATTGACAAATCCTAGGGTTGATCATGTATGACTGAAACTCTTGCTAGTCTTCATATTTTGTATGACTAGCTTCATGATCATCTGAATATGTGATGTTTGGGACGCCTTACTTTGTATGTTTGATGATCTATCATCTTGTTACATTACTTGCTTGCTTGAGATTGAGACACCAGGCTTGTTCTTGACCATAAGTGACTGTTAGCTTGTAGTAAGTCCTCATGTATCTAGACAGCTGTGACCGTATTGCAAGGTGGGATTCACTTCAATGTACGTAGCTGGCTGTGTCTGTCCTCCGCTTTCCAGTATTCTGGTTCTGGGACGCGACAACAGAAGCAGGGACGTGGTATTCATCGAGGATCAGACCATAACCAACACTCAGGATTCCGAGATGCCTTCTGAGGCTGAGGAATTTCCTGAGTTAGAGTCATTTCGCTTCGAGCAGTTCCCAGAGGACATCGCAGAGGATCCAGTTATGGAAGAGCCAGTACATGAAGTTGCTCACAACCTTGATCATCAGCCTACTGATGGTGGTTAAGGTAACCTTCAGAAGGATGAGCATGCCGGGGAGGTAGTACCTGAAGTGGAGGAGGTTGTTGATATACAGCCAACACCAGTCGTTCCGTTGAGGAGTAACGACAGAGAGCGTCGACCATCTACGAGATATTCACCAGATAATCATATGCTATTGACTGACAGGAGAGAGCTTGAATGTTTCGTAGAGGCTATGGACGACGAACATCGGCAGGAGTGGATGGAGGCTATACAGGAAGAGATGAGTTCCTTACAGGCCAACTCCACTTGTGATCTAGTGCAGGTGCCAAAGGGCAAGATGGCTTTGAAAAATCGATGGGTGTTCAGAGTGAAGCAGACAGATGATGCTACTCGCTCTGGATACAAAGTGAGGCTCATAGTTAAAGGCTACGGTCAGCAGAAGGGTATAGATTATGATGAGATCTTTTCACCGATCGTCAAACAGTCGTCTATTTGGGTGCTGCTAGCATTGGCAGCCAGTTGCGACTTGGAGGTTGAGCAGATAGACCTGAAGATGACATTCCTCCATGGTGATCTTGAGGAGGAGTTGTACATGGAACAACCAAAGGGATTCCGTAAGAAGGGCAAGTCATACTTGGTCTGTCAGTTGAGGAAGAGCTTGTATGGTCTAAAGCAGGCTCCGAGGCAGTGGTACAAGAAGTTCGAGTCATTTATGTTGGAGCATGGTTATGCACGAATGACGTTGGATCACTGTGTATTCGTCAGGTACTTTGCCGAGGATGATTTTATCATTTTACTGCTATATGTTGATAATATGCTACTGGTGGGTCGAAATGCCACTAGGATAGCGGAGTTGAAGCGCCAACTGGGCACGACCTTCTCTATGAAGGATTCGGGCACAACAAAGACTATTCTTGGGAAGGAGATCAGCCGAGAGAGAGTCCAAGATGCTACACTTGTCTCAAAAGAAGTACATTCACCGGGTTCTTCAGCGTTTCGGGATGGACGGGTCGAAGAAAGTGAGTAACCCCCTTGTAGCTCACTTTAAGTTCACTGAGGAGCAGTGTCCATGTACCGAGAACGAGAAGGAACATATGGAGTGGGTTACATATGCTTCAGTTGTGGGAAGCCTCATGATGTATGCTATGGTGTGTACGAGGCTGGACATCGTCCACGCAGTTGGTACAGTTAACAGGTATCTTTCCAATCCTGGAGGGGTTCATTCGAGTGCGGTCAAGTGGATCATACGATACCTTCAGGGCACTGCTGATTGGAGAATTTTTTTTTGGTGGTGACGAGCCGAAGCTCGTTGCGTATACCGACGCTGATATAGCTGGAGATGTAGACACGAGACGATCAACTTCGGATTATATGATGATGTTTGTTGTTGGAGCGGTATCGTGGAAGTTGCGGTTGCAGAAGTGTCTTGTCGTGTCGACGACCGAGGCAGAGAGTACATTACGGCGACAGAGGCTTGCATGGAGTTGCTGTAGATGAAGAAGTTGCTGCAGGAAGTGGGGCTAAAGCAAGAGCGGTATACTTTGCTTTGCGGTAGCCAGAGTGTCATTCACCTTATGAAGAACCAAACGTTTCATAGTCGGTCCAAGGACATTGAGACTTGGTATCATTGGATACGAGATGTGGTTGAGAAGGTCCATATTGCTAACAATGGAGTGGACATGCTCACGAAGGTTCTACCAAAGAGAAAGTTTGAGTACTGCAGGCGGATCGTCGGGATAACGAGTTCCTCCACCTAGTTGTGAAGGGAGAGATTTGTTGGAGTGGGTGGGGTTCCCAACTTTGATCATATATTTATGATTGGATCTTTCATATATTGACTTTCCACATAATTGGACTTCCAATTATGGCAAGCCAATTATGATTGGATTTCCATTAAATATATGATTGATGCATATTGGAAGTTTTCATATATATTGATCTTCCGTGTATAGATTATCAAGGGCTTATAAAAGGTTGATGCATGCAAGTTGAAAAATATCTCAAAAAGAAAATAAGAGTGTTTACAATATTTGAGAGAGAGAGAGAGAGAGAGAGGATTGAGGACTATTATGAAGGAGAGAACACTTAGAATAATTTTCGACATCCGCAATCAAATTTTCTTCTTTATTTCAAGTGAGTTGTGGTGATCCGTGTTGGATTAGGAGGAGCTTGTAGAGGGTGTATTCTCTTTATTCCATTAGTTGAGATTTTTCAGAGTTTGACTCCGATCGTCTCGTGGTCTTTCTCGCAAGAATTTTTTACGTAAAAAATCTGTGTTTGCGATTGTGTTTGGCATTTTTTGGTTTGTGTGCTTTTTTTTCGATTTTCTTGCAGGTATTTCTGGTTTGGGGTAACGGTTTTCGCGCTTCGTTCCCAACAAATACCAATATATCATCTTAGCCAAGTACGCTATAAAAAGTCACATGTAAAAAGTAACAACTATTAGATATATTTAATTATCAATAAAAAAATATTTTATTAAATGAACTATATATTTTTAGAAATAATATATTCATAAAACATAAAAATATAATTTTTTAGGGAATTTGATTCTTGGAGATACAGTATTCTGCCTACCAAACACCTCCTCAATAAGTCGTTCATTAACGAAAAGTAGCAACTATTAATAGTTAAATAATTTGAGTATTTTGTTACTAATAAAAATTTATGATATTTACTTTAAAAAATGTAACTGTTTAGTACATTTGTTAGCAATAATAGTCGCAAATAAGTACAAATGGTCTTGAATTCAGGCAGGTTAGTGCAAAAATAGGTCCATGGAGCATTCCAGGGACAAGTCAATGCAAAATGGTCCAAATTATAAGCGTGTTCTGGTCGCGCATATGTATGTCATGTGCATGCGCAACTGCAATATGTCATTTATATGTACGCACTAGTATCGTGTACGTGAATTGCATGTAAAAAAATATTAAACAAATTAAATATAAATTTATTATAGAAATGATTGTTTCGTAAAGTTAAACTCATGACAAAAAATATCTTCTATTTTAATCAGTTGAATTAAAAAATAGGAATATTTTAGCAATATCTTTATTCAAAATATAGAAACTAGTATGTACCTTGACTTTTAAAAAAATTAGCAAATATTTACATTCTTTTGCATGAAATAAATAAAATTTTAAGATATACTCCCACTATTTAACCAAAATTTTGACTGGTTCACAAAGGGATAAAGGTATTTGCTAGTTTTTTTTTGTAAAATAGCGCATGTATATATATGCTAGTTTCTATATTTTGAATAAAAATATTTGCTAAAAAAATTTAAATTTCTTTTAACTATATGTTGAATAATTAATTTTTTTAATATTTAATAAAATAATTATAAATAATTTAGACGGCTCCGTTTTGAGGGATTTCAAAGTCACAATGTATAAGTAGAGATAAGAGGTGCACAAACGGCTCCCAAATTCTTTTGTTACAATCCTCTCCTTTGTAATCACAGCGCTAGGTGTAGGCCTTGTTAGCAATTCGGCAAATGAAAAAAATTCGGAACGACAAAAAGACGAGTATAAATCGACACACTATAAGTAAAATATGGTCAAAAATTCGGTCAAAAATTCGTCTAATGAAAAACATTCGAATCAGATTTAATTCGTGTTTAGTACGTTTCATATAAACCAATTCGGCACTAAAAATTTGGCATATATATAGGGTCCACCCACCTCTACTTCTTCATAAACAAGGGTTCAGTGTGAGAATAAGAAGAGGTTGGATGATGGAAAACGGAAAGATTTTTCTTTAATTGTTACAAGCAACATGTGCAAAGACTTTTGGGTTTCTTTGTTTTGTTTACTATGAGACATTTTTTTCTTTTTTTTTTGATAAATTTTGATAATTGTGCCAGTCTTAATATCTAATAGCAGCAAGAGTCAAGAAAGTCAAGACTGTTGGGTTTCTTGGTTACATTTTTTTGACCAAATTTTTTTAAAAATTCGTTCGGTACGCGTTTAAAACGCTACATGCTTAAAATTTGCGTACAAATTCAAAATTTTTAAAAGTACGTAAATATTATACGTTTATGTAAGATACGGAAAAATTTGCGTATAATACGCATTTTGTTCGAGTGATTGCTAACAAGGGGTGTAGGTAGGTAAGGGGTCTTAACACAAAGCATGTGTAGTGTTCGGCGGGTTCTTATGCTAATTAAGACAAGTTAGTTGGGCAGAGACCGAAATTGAATGGTTAGGACAACATATGCACATTATTCTTCAAAAAATTTAGGATTGATTTTTTTTTTTTTATTTACGAACAACCAAACAGAAGATTTTTTTAAGTTTGATTTTTCTGTTTCTTTCAAAAAAAAAAAAAAAAAATTCCTCAAAAACATGAAAATTTTATATTTATACTGTATGGATGTGTAATGTACGCAATGGACAAGGGGGCTTGGATTAATTGAATATTAAGGTGGGAAGGAACATGACAGCCAACGGAAATAGAGGACATGAAATCTGACCACAGACCAAATTTTGTCGTGTTCTTCGTCGCTTTTAGAGCCGTCGGTTTAATTCTTCACCGGATTCCCAATGGTCCCGCCGGCTGTCCATTTTTCTTGCCCCGTCCCACTCCCCAACATAAGATCATTCCAGGCCAGGCTTCCACCACACTCCAGATCCGTACCCAATGGTCATCTATGCTATTTGACTTTTGATTAAACGGAGTTTGTCCACCGTTTGTAGTTTATGTGAAAAATAATATAAAATTTTTATAAAAGAAGATAATTTTAGAAAAATAACGAAAGAGAACGATACGATATTAAAGATGTTGTCGCACACTGCGACCTTGGCGGCATTTGTGATGGCGCCGGCCTCCTCTCCCTTGGCGCCATCACTAATGTCGTCAGACTTTGTACTCTTTTTTTTTTTACCGAGGAGCATGGGTGGAACAAAGCAAGGGACTGTCAGTCCACCCCAAAAAAATTTATCTTTTTTTACTTTTATGATTTTTTGTATTAAAAAAATTCATATGGATTGGTACACGGGTAAAGTGCATTTAAACCCCTCTTAGATGTCACAAATTGGCAAATAAAGACCTTCTGATTTAGAAACCCCAGATAGAGTCAAAAATGCTTAAAACACCCCCTAATCCCACATTTCTGTTAACCGCTGTTAACTTATGGGTGAAATGACCCAACTACCCCTGCCATATAACCAATGGAGTGGACCGACGTTTCATTCTCATCTCTCTTTCTCTCTCTCCCGTTCTCCACTCTTCTTCCCCGTTCCAAACCCTAAATCTCTTCCCAAACCCTAAATCTCTTCCCAAACCCTAAATCGATTTGCAAACCCGAAGTCGATTTGCAAACCCGAAGTCGATTTGGTAACCGACGTTTCCTTCTCACGTCTCTCTCGCTGCTGTTGGTAGATCGGAGTGGAGGTCGGAGTGCAGGTCGGACTCGAGATCGGAGTGGAGTATTCTCGTACTGGTACTTTCTAAAACCCTAGTTCTCAGAATTTTACTACACTTTCTCTGAATGTCTGCATGTTGTCTGTATGTAGTGTCTGTATGTAGTATGAATTTGTTGTAGTATGAATTTGTTGAAAAAAATGTCTGCATGATGTCTGTATGATGAATTTTTCTAAATGTCTGCATGATGTCTGTATGTAGTGTCTGTATGTAGTATGCATTTGTTGAAAAAAATTCATGCATGAGGAAATTGCATGCATGATGTCTGTTTGTACTATATGAGTTGTTAAATTTCGTAATTGTTTGAGGAAAATGCATGAATCATGTCTGTCTGTAGTATATGAGTTGTTAAATTTAGTAATTTTTTGAGAAAAATGTCAGCTTTCATGCATGATATGTGGTGTTGTTTGTAGTATATGATCCTTGTATGTAGGTAGGATTAAATTAGATGAATTTATATTAAAGTAGTTGTTTGTTGTCCCTCTCTTTGTCTATACATTGTTTAATTTATATTTAAATAGTTAAATTTATATTAAATTAGTTGACTTTTTGTTTGTCTATACATTTATGTTTCTACATTAATTAGTTGTTTGTCTATTTGTCTGTTTGTCTATATGTTTGTCTCTATGTTGTCTATATGTTGTCTATTTGTTTATATTGTTTGTTTGTCTATATGTTTGCCTATATGTTTGTCTATATGTTTGTCTATTTGTCTGTTAGTTATCTTATATATGTTGTTGCCTGTGTGTGTGTGCAGAGGGATTAATGGATACGAAGTATGTTGTTAATATGTTTGTGGGGGGAGATTTTAGTGTTGATAACCAATATGTGGGGGGTATGGCATTAGAACTGAAAGAATGTGTGGACAGAGATGAGATGTGCTGGTTTGATCTTGATGGGTTATGTGCATCTGCTGGGGTCCAGGCTCCTTGTGAAATTTATTATTTTGATCCTGTAGATGGAAGAAAGACTCAGATATTTGGTGACAATGATATATTGAGCTTTTTTGAAAAGTTTCCAACCCCTTGTCTTATCAAATTTTATGTACTGGGGAAGCTTGTTGAGTCACTCATTGACTATGGTGAATATGTTGACATTACTGAGTTTACAACCACCAGATTTGTCTGTGGTCCTTCTGAAGCAGCTGATGAGATTGATGTGCAGTTGGGTGATGATTTTTGGGCCAATATAGACTTGACTGGGCCTGCTCAAGCTGATGAAGATGTGGAGTTAGGATCTGGGCCTCCTCAACATGTACAAGATGAAGGGACTGCTGAAAATGAAGGCAATGTTGAGAATGAAGACAATGTGCAGGAAGAAAGAACTGAAGATGTAGATGAAGAAGCAGTTGGTGTTGACTTTAGTAGTTATGTCCAACATGAAGACATTGACCAAGACTTTGAATATGCTCCCAGTGATGAGTTGGCTAGTGTACACTCCTCAGAAGAAAGTTTTGATGATGAGGATGAAGGGACTGCTCATGCAGAGCCTGTAGTGACCCAAAGAAGGTTAGTTAGGGAGAAAAATATGGATCTTCATGTAGGACAGAGGTTTGCTTCACATACAGAATTCAGGAGTGCATTAAGGCTCCATGCCATAAGGAACAAGTACAATATCAAGTGAGTACACAATGAAACAAAGAGGGTGACAGCTAGATGTGCAAATGATGCTTGTCAGTGGAGGATTCATGGGAGTGTTTTTGGTGGTCATGGGAATTTTGTATTGAAGAAGTACTTGTCTGACCATTCAAGGGACTGTGTTGAGGTGGACAACAATAGACAAGCTACTGCCACATTCCTTGCAAACAGATATGTACAAAGATTCAGGAATGATCCAGACTGGAAGTATGCTGGGTTTAGAACCCACATTGCAGAAGATTTAGAGATTGACTGTTCAAGATACAAAATTGCAAGGGCAAAGAAGAAGGCATTAGAGTTGATTGAAGGGAATGCCCAAGACCAATATGCTTACATTAGGGAGTATGCAATGCTGGTGATGTCTACCAATCCTGGGAGTGTTGTTAGGGTCAAAGGAGAATTAGAGGCAGATGGAAAGTCTACCAGATTTGTGAGGGTGTTCTACACTTTGAAGGCTGTGATGAAGGGTTTTAAGGAAGGTTGTAGACCATTCATTGGTCTGGATGGGTGTTTTCTGAAGACTGAGTACAAAGGGCAACTTCTTAGTGCAGTGGGAAGAGATGCTAACAACAGTTTTTTCCCTATTGCTTGGGCTGTTGTGGAGATAGAAAATAAGGAAACTTGGAACTGGTTCATGGATCAACTATTGGATGCACTTGGCATGGATGGAAATGCAATCACCTGGATTTCTGATAGACAAAAAGGCCTACTGGATGTTTTTCACAATCTTCTTCCTAATGCAGAGCACAGATTTTGTGTTAGGCACATATATGACAACTTCAAGAAGAAACATCCAGGGTCCAAGTTGAAGTATCTCCTGTGGGAAGCTTCAGAGGCATACACTTTAATTGATTTTGAGAAAGCAATGAATAAGATCATGAAAGTGAGCAAGGAGGCCTATGAATGGTTAGATAAACTTCCTGCAGGCCAGTGGTCAAAGCATGGGTTCTCAACAAATTCTAAGTGTGAGCTGTCAAGCAATAATATGTGTGAGTCATGGAACAAGCACATATTGAAAGCAAGGGACAAGCCCATTATCTGTCTTCTAGAAACTATAAGAAGATTGCTCATGGTAAGGTTCCATGAGAAGAGAGAAAGAATGGGAGATCATGATGGGGTCCTTGTTCCTAAGGTAATGAAAAAACTTGAAGAAGCCAAAGAGGGTGCAAAAAAATGTATGGTTATTACTTCTGGGTTCAATAAATTTGAAGTGAGCCAGAGAGGACTTAATGAGGCAGTGGACTTGGAAGCAAGGAGCTGCAGCTGTAGAGTTTGGCAACTCACAGGTATTCCATGTGACCATGCAGCTGCATGTATCAAGAAGAAGAGGCACTCTATTGATGACTATGTAGACAAGTGCTATCACAAGTCTACTTACTTGAAGGCTTATGCATAGGTAATCAACCCTCTTTCAATGAGGAATCTAAGACAACTTAAAAATGTTGTACCCATGATACCCCCTGTGATCCATGTCCAAACTGGGAGAAGGCAAAAGAAGAGAAAGAAACAAGATGATGAAAGAATGGCTAAGAAGGAGAGTGGAAATGTCATGACTAGAGCCACTGTCACCTGTGGCAACTGCAAGCAGTTAGGACACAACTCAAGAGCATGCCCAAATCCTTTCAAGGAGAGGGAGAGAGTGCCAAAAGGCAAACCAGGTAGGCCTAAGCTACCAAGGTCATCTCTACATGCGTGTGTTGGTAATCCAACACCACATGTTGAAGGAAATGTGGACCATAATTCTGATAGTGTTGCAAGGGGGAGAGTGTTAGCTCCCAAAGGTATGTATTTGTATTTTAATCATTTAAAATTTGTTACTCATTTGTCTATACATTTGTCTATACTCATTTTAATCAATATGGTTGTTTGTCTATACATTTGTCTATACTCATTTTAATCAATATGGTTGTTTGTCTATACATTTTTCTATACTCATTTTAATCAATATGGTTGTTTGTCTATACATTTGTCTCTCATAGGTTGTAGACAAGGACAGGGTCCTTATCATTTTGGTGACCCTATTTGAAATGTGGCAATGATGAATTCGAGTTATGTGAGTATATGGATATATATGGCAATGATTAATTGGGACCCTTTATGCTCTGTTTGTGGGGTCTTTATTATTTTGTGGCTCTGTCTGTGGGGAGCATGATGTTGTCCCTACCAGTTTAAGTGGGGTGCTCTGTCTGTGGGGAGCATGATGTTGTCCCTACCTCATTTTGTCATGCTAAATGTTGCTGTGGGGTCTTTATCATTTTGGTGACCTGTTATCCTTTACTCACTAACTCATCTGAGCCACTGTCCCTACCAAGTTTATCATATTGTCATGCTGAATGTTGCTGTACGTGGCACTATTATTTTGGTCTTGCTGCTGTCCCTACCAAGGTTTGTCATGCTACACATGTTCATAACACTCCTTAATTTCAGCACCTTCCCTAACTATTCTTCCTTTTTTTCCTGCAGTATACAAGCATGCTGAATGTTGCTGTAGGAGGCACTATTTTGGATGTGCAGCTTTTGAACTCTTAAGAAATGAATGAAATGAATGGATGTAATGTGTTTAAGTAGTTGTCTCACATGTTCTTGTACAAATGGATGAAATGTTGTTGAAGAAAGTTTATATTGTGCTGGATGAAGAAAGTTTATATTGTTGAAGAAAGTTTATATTGTGAAATGAATGGATGAACATTGCCAGTTTATATTGTTGCAGTTATTTTAATCAATATTGCCAGTTTATATTGCTGCAGTTCATTTGCAGCTCATTGGCAACTTGATTTTGAATATTGCCAGTTTAAGTGTTCCATTGGCAACTTGATTTTGATGGCAGTTTATGTGTTCATTGGCAACTTGATTTTGAATATTGCCAGTTCATTTGCAGCTCATTGGTGAATATTGCTTTATGTGTTCCATTGCCAGTTTATGTTCCAGTTCAAAAATTTGTTGGACAAAAATTTGCAGTTCAAAAATGTTGCAGTTCAAAATTGTTGCAGTTCAAGAATATTGCCAGTTTGTGTTGATGAACATTTGATTTCCAAATGTTGCAGTTCAAAATGTTGCAGTTCATTTTTATGTGTTGATGAACATATGATCTGGGTAATTGTAAATCTTGATACAAAACATGTCAAATATGATCTGGGTTGGAAACATGTCAAACATGATTTTGATTTTCAAATGTTGCAGTTCATTTGCAGTTCATTATTGCTCATTGGCAGTTTACATTTGCAGCTAACTGCAGTTTACATTGGCAATTTCCAAATGTTGCTTTGATTGGAAACTTTAATTGTAAATCTTGATACAAAACATGTCAAATATGATCTTCATCACATCCGTATTTCTTAAACGAATAACTTAAATAGTACTAAACATGTCAAAAATCCTAAAATAAATTGCAACATATGTATGTTGAAGCATGGTCTGGGTTCAGTTGCTGCCACCGTCTCTGTCGATCCTCTTGGAATAGGCTGTAAACCTTGGCCTCGATGCTCCTTTACTTCTTTCATTAAATTCCACATAAGAATTTGATAGTGTTCTGAAAGTTTCTCATCCTCCCATAGTAGAAAACCACAAGAATTTGTTGGATAATTTGCACACCCGTAAAATCTTCTTCCAGGATTGGTTGGTGTCCATGAAGTCTTCAGTGGACTAATTAATCCACAATAGCAACAAATTGTTCTTCCGTAATTCCTATTTGGACGTCTTGAGAACGAAGATTGAGAGCTACTAGCCATAATTTGCAGTTGGATTGGATATCTGTAGGTAAGAAAAAATTTCAACACATTAGATTATAGCAAATAAGTAAAATAAAAGGGAAGAAAGAAAAAAAATTAAACGTTATTTTCCCTACAGCCTACCGGATTAATAGGTAGAAAATAGAAAATGTGTGTTTTAAGTGTAATGTTTCAAACAACTTTCCACTATGCTATATATAGAGAAGGAATAGAAGAGCTGCTGTGCCCAACGGTCAATTGGAGGGGTAATTTGGGGAGTTGAATAATTTCTCTCTCCTTAATTTGGTTGATAACGGCTACTTTTGACGTTAATTTGACGGAAAGGGGTATTGTGCTCAAAACAGGGTTTGCGGGAGGTGCAAAACGCGTAAGTTTTCTAAAAGGTCTTAATTTGCTAACGAGGCAACTCTAAGAGGGGTTTAAATGCACTTTACCCATTGGTACACATATAGCCCACTCTAACGCACTTTAGTCCCAGCTTAATTTTCTAATTCCACCCTTGGGGGAAAGATGACTAACTTCAAATATATATATATATATATATATATATAAGTCAATGATTTATATTGTATAATAAATTATTATCATATTGGACATATAAAAATGAAAAGGCTCATAAGACTCCTCGGTTGTGGATCTGTCCCATTTCTGACCATCTCCAATTAAGGTCACAGTTGCTGAGCAGATAAGGAGACTTTACCCGACTCATTTGAACGAGCACGACCATCGTTCTCTTCCTCGGAAGCAACTTTTATACGTCATGCTCAACCACCAATCCATGGCAATTGATCAGCTCGCTGCAGCTTCCCCACATAGGACCTACGTACGTAACGCTTGGTCTATCTTCCCATGCATGCATATAGCAATGCCAGATATATACTCGAACGTACTCAACCACTTGATTACGTACGTACGTACGTAGCCGCCCATGCATGAAGTACGTAGACAAATATATGTGAGCTTTGTTATGCCTACAACCAAATGTTTAAAACCCCTTACTGCAACCGCCACGTGTCAGACTTCGATTGGAGGATCGAAGAAAAATGATGGGGTCGGATGGAACCCATATAGCAGGAAGATGAGAGGAGAGATGGCACCCGGTGGGACCTATGTGTAAGGGATGGAAGAGAGAGATTGTAAGAAGGTTGTAAGAATTTGGTAGTAGACTTAGCATTTTCCAATATATATGGATCATTGTCGCTTGGAAGTACGTACTGTACGTAGTTGTAGAGCTCGATCAAACCGCTCAAAAAAATGCGCGAGCATATGTATAGGTCAGTTGCTGCTTGCTCGCACTAGCACAAGGTGCGAGGTGGGCCGGGCTGCACCGGCTCGGACCCATTGTTGATTGGGTTTGACTGAACTTGGGACGAGCCGAACTTGGTCCGGATGGAGCAGCAGACCGGCCGGGCTGTGCTGACCCGAAATTAAAAATTTCGAACCCCAGCCAGGACCCAGACCCTAATAGGTTCGGGCTAAGTCGGGTCCTGGCCGGGCCCGGATTAGCCTGCGGGTTGGAAAAAAAAATTGACCCAATTTTGAATTTATACTATATAATAAAAATCAATTTGGAACTATTTGGTTAGCAAAATGGTTTATAAGAATTGGCTTTGGAGGTCCTGAGTTCATAAGCCCCACTCTTATCTTATATTGGTTTTGAATTTTTATCAAATATATTTCGGGCCGGGCTGGGCTTGACTGCGGGCTTAAAAATTGAACCCATTCCGGACCAATTAGGAGAACAGGCCGGACGAACGAGTTATTTCTTTGAAGCCAGTTCGAATCCTGATGTATTATTGGCCGGACCGGGCTGATCCATTGCAAACTCGCACAGGAAATATATGATAATAAATAGATTAAAACAATAAAGTCAAGCTTTCGCCAGAGGATGAGAGTCTTGAAAGTATCGGTAGCATCCCCTTTATCAAAGTATAGTACGCTAGGGACTCATTTCAAGTGGAGTAAACAAAACGGAAGGAAATTTTTAGTCTAGCATTCCCGTGCAATTCCCTTCCTTTAGTTCAATAGTTTGATTTGTTTGACCGGGTGGTCCGGACCAACCTAAACCGAGTTTGACCGGGTCGGTTCAGGACCGAGTTTGACCGGGTCGGTTAATGCACCTTGAGCCCTACCTGGCTAGTATGTATGTATGTATGTAAAGTAGTTGTTGGAGCTAGTGCTTGGTTGCATGCGGTGGTTGTCCTCATCAACCATGCACATCCTATCTCCTCCTTGTTGATGTATGTCATCGGATGCTATCGAACCATGCACCATTCTAGCTTTTTCATGATTTCTTCATCTCATTTGTTAAGAGACGAAACTACATTTTAGGATCTCGGGGTCATGGTCCCACCAAACTTTTGTATTCTTTGAAAAAAAAATGACATACGTCTGCATCTGCCGCACTCTTGGAAAATGGAAATTCTATGTGCTTATATATACATGTTCTTGGGCTCTCTCAAATATATATTAAGTCCAGGTTTCGTCCTTGTGAACCGCGATAGTGTGCTTGCAATTTTGGTTCTGACCACTACAACTATACACTAACTAGTCACTGTTGGATTATTCAATAATATGAGATCACATATGTAAAATTAATTGTATTAAACTATCTAAATAATTAAACCAAATTAGAATGGTCTATTTAGAAAATTGGCTTAAGGGTATAATTGTCATGAAAATAATGTGTAGATACCGGAGATAAATCTAATTTGATGTGGGACCAAATTAGAAATATCAAAACATATAAATATATATATTCATTAGGGTTATGGTCCCCAACTTATACGGTCATCAAAAGAGAGGTATGTTTTCTCTTTTTCTCTTCTGCATCCCCATCAACAGAAAGAGAGGGACAAAGGATTCGGATTCTTCTTTGTCATTAAGGGTCGTAGCAAGTTGGAAGATCGAACCTCATAAAAGGATGACCGCTTCAAGATCCTTCAAGCTAGCAATGGATTCAGGTACGCTTCCGCAATTTAATTTATGTTCTTCATCTCATGAATCGGCAGGATACAATAAATTTCTAACAAGTGGTATCAGAGCCTTATGTTTGATTTATGAGGTCGAAGTTTTAGATCAATTTTTTGTTGTTGTTTGTAACCCTAGATCGTTCAATATAATTTAATTTATTATTCAGATTGTTCGATCAAAGTTTATATATACTATTAGAAAATCGGTATTAACTTGTTTGACTTTGGTTTTTCTTTATAATTATGTTAAGTTCTGTCGTTATTGAAAGTTTATCTGTCTATATGCATATGGCCATTGGCCATGATAAAGAATTACTGCTTTGTTGCATCACTTCATTGAATTTGTTTCCTTCAACTGTCAATAATTTTTTTTTGGGTTCATGCCCTTTGTGAAATGATTCAATTTAATATAAATTTAATTTATATTGGTTTATGGCGTGAAGTTATATGCACAGACCTTTGAGAAGTGGGTATTAAGAGAATAATATTTAATTATTCCATAGTGGGACATTTCCATTCATTTTCTTAAGCATGGAATATAGTTGATCAAACTATAGTTGATATAGTTGAGGATCCATGGACAAAAGGCATATTCTGAAGCAGGAACAATAGTTGTTAAATATATCGGCTCGATAAGAACAGATATATTATCCATAGCCTAAATCCGGTTTAGCTTTGTTCACCTGATACAATTTGGTTTTTCTTTTTGTAAAATAAACAAAGGTTGTGGTAATATATATATGTATTTTCTTGGATTCAGATGGATGGCTTCTACATCCCAACTATATCGGCTTCAGATTTTTGGTACACATCAGGTGATCAAATTGCAAAATTTTAGAATTTTAATTTGCAACAAGATATGGATTTAATGTTGGAGATATCGTGTTTATGTATTAATGTGTGCTGACATGAATGTCTATAATATGTCGTATTTATTAATATGGTCAATTTTGGTTATGATTAAAGGACATATCTTTTGGCATATTTACAGAATTTGGTCAACAGAAAAATTTGAATTTTGTGTTAAGTAGATTATTTTATTTGAAGTAATCCTTATGAATTATTTAATATTATCTGTTGATCAATATATTTATTAGAATCTAATCGGTTGATTATTGATTATCTAATTTAAAATATGCATGTACATAAGAATTTATGATTTTTTAAATTTAAATGAGCATAAGGATTTGACATGATTCAATTTTGTAAAATTTAGTCAACATTCAAATTTTGGTACCTTTTTATGACTAGCAATAGTTGTCTAATATTCTAAGTAGACCCATTGAAACAAGATGTCGCCAAAGTGACATCTCTTGCGTAGATAGTCTATGAGGAATGTCGGATGTTTGTGTGTGTATATTTATGCGGGTATTAGTCGGCCCAAAGGAAGGTTAATACTTGGTCGAATTGCACACATACTTGTGGTGATAAATGTGTGACAATTGTAAGATTTACATGTGAATAATAACCCGATCCAAAGATAGGCTTATTATTTGACATGACTTATTGTCAACGTTTGATCATTACACCAAGAGTACCACTTGCAGTTAATATCACTGTCCAAAGACTTGATATTAATGATGTACTAGGTATCTTGAGATGGGGTTCACCATTATTTGAATTTGTTTGACTATATTTTACTCTTTGGTTATTAATTAGAGCTTGTTTGTCTATTTATTTTTGTTCTCTTTACAGTTAATGTTGCTACAATATCTACCAATAAGAATTTAATTTTCATGTTTAATGGGATAAACTTTAAGGGCAAAAAAGAAAATAAATACAAAAGCTGCTAAGGGTCCAGCTCAAAAGAAACAACAATATAAAACTAAGGGTTATTTCTTTTGTGACAAGCCAGGACACATAAAGAAGAAATGTACAAAGTACCACGTATGGCGTATAAAAAAAGTACATTTCCAAATTTGGTTTGTTCTGAGGTTAATTTAGATTTAGTACCTAAAAACACGTGGTGGTAAGATTTTGGTGCTACTACCCACATTAGTGTTTATATACAAGGTTGTCTGAGCTACCGAAGCCAATTGATGGTGAAAGATACAACTATGTCGGTGACGGCAAATCGGTAGAAGTGAAATCAATATGAAATTTTAGGTTACTTTTAGGAACCGATTATTATTTGGATTTGATAGACACTTTTATTGTACCGTCTTTTAGACGAAATTCAATTTCAGTTTCCTTAATGGACAAATATGGTTATCATTGTTCATTTGGAAATAATAAGTTTAGTCTATCTTTAAATCTAAATATTACCGGTAACGGTTCTTTTAAGATTTATGATCGCCTATATTCAGTTGAAATCGTTGTCTTTGAGGAGGAATTGATTGTGATTCCTACTATCACTTTTGATGATTGCAGGAATCTGTACCTGTCATTGATCAAGAAGTGAATTTAGAACATCAATAAGACAATGACGAATTATCTCTATAAGTCATTGTTGAGATACCTTAACAACGACAACGTAGCGGCACCCCATTCAAGATAAGGTAATTATTCCTAAGGAACAAACTCAACAACCTCAAGAATCGATAATATTAAGATGGTCCACCCGAGAAAGGAGAAATATAATTTCGGATAATATTTGTCATATTTCTCTAAGAACGTGAGGAAGACTGTGGATACTGGAAGATAATCTAATCAACTTCCGTCAGGCCACGAAAAGTTACAGTTCTCAAAGTGGATTGATAAAATAAATAAGGAGTATAATTCCATGCAACACAATAAAGTTTAAGAACTTGTCCCATTACCAAAAGGTATGAAGTCCATTGGTTGCAAATGGACATTTAGAACTAAGAAGGATTCGCAGGGTCATGTAGAGAAGTATAAAGTACGTTTTGTAGCTAGTGACTTTACTCAAAATTTTGGGATTGGTTTTAAAGAGTTTTTTCTCTTCGACATCTTTGAAAAACTTCTTTAAAACAATCATAGCACATGTTGCACATTTTGATCTAAAATTACATTAAATGGATGTCAAAACGATATTTTTCAATGGTAACATTGATGAAACAGTTTATATGGTGCAACCAGAAAACTTTGTGTCGAATGACCCAAAGAATATGATTTACAAATTGACAAAATCTATTTATGAACTCAAGCAAGCTTCTCGTCAAAGGTACTTCAAATGATTATCTCGTTTGGTTTTGAGATGAACACTGTTGAAGATTGTGTGTATCACAAGTTCAGTGAGAGTAGAATAATTTTCTGGATTTGTATATTGATTACAGTATTCAATGCAAACCCGGTGACACCACTTGTTAAAGGAGACAAATTCGGTCTCAATCAAGTATCCTAAGGTTAGCCTTAAAATTAAGAAAATACAATAGATTTTTCCTTTATGATCAGTTGTAGGGAGTCTAATGTATGCTCAAGTATGTATGCGTCAGGATATTGCGTACATATTAGGATGTTAGGCAGATATTTAAGCAAATATGAATGGATCATTGGGCAGCAGCCAAACTACTTAAGTAATTAATAGAGAACAAGAAATTATATGCTCTTTGTAGGAGATCGGATAATTCTGGAGATCATAAGGTATTCCGACTCCGATTTTGTTGGATGTCGACACAGCAGGAGATCCACATCAGGTTATGCTGACTAATGGAGATATATTTTTGATGAGTGTCAAACATGCACTCATAATTTCTTCCACCATGGCAGCAAGGTTTATAACATACTGTGGGACATCTATTCAAGGAATATAGTTACAAAATTTTGTCACAAGTTTGCGCCTACAGTACGGTGTTGAAAGACCACATAAAATTATGGTGTAACAATAAATCAGCAGTACTGTATTCTAATAACAACAAGAACTGGTATAAGTCAAAGAATGTTGACATAAAATTTCTAGTTGTGAAGGAAAGAATTCAGAATGGTAAAAGTGTCCATATAGCACATTAGGACAAACTCCATGTTAGCGGATTCGCTCACAAAAGCATTATCACCCAGGGTCTTTCATGAGCATATTGCTCATATGGGTGTTATCTTAATTAAGAATATGGCAATACAGTGGGAGTTTGTATTTTATGTATTTGGGTGCTATTTGGTTTTGGATATATTTATGTATTAAAGTATTTTGGATATTTATCTGATCAAATATATAGAAATTCAGTTCATTCTATTTTCATTATGTTAAAGTATTGATCTCACTAAAGTTAAGGAGGACCAGTTGGAAATAGACATGTATTGATCACATTGCATATAATTTTCATGTTACACATCCATGATTGATCTATGTCGTTTAGCTATATTGGTATATGTGACCATTGATGGTTTAGTTACGCTATATGTGACGAATGCCACTTTGATCCTATTTTGATACGGTTAATGGACGAGGACGGAATTCTTTTAAGGAGGGTAGAGTTGTAATGCCTGTAGTTCGTATTACGTATCTTAGAATATGTGTACGTATTTCATCTTGTATTACATATCTCTTGGCTTGGCTCGGTTTAGTTTGGGTTGGCTTGGTTCGGGTTGGGTTGCTTGGTTCATCATGGACCAAGAGAAAACCCCTACCTACCACCCCCATCATCCTTTATTAACCCATTCCTTCATTCTCTCTTTTCATTATTCTTCTTCTTCTTCTCCACATTTACTCTTCCACCTACCAGGAAAGAGAGCTAGGCAAGTGCAACTTGCTTCATGATGGATCTCAAGTTTTATTGTTCCATTCTCTTCTTTACTTGATTCTAAGTCTCTTTAGAACTTGGCAACTTTGGATTTGATGGATGGATTCTTGTAGATCTAAGTTTGTAACTTTTCAGTTTTTTTTGTTTTGATCTTCAAAACTTGGTTATTTTCGAAAACTAATAGTTCTATGTTATAGAGAATTCAATTTCATGCAGTTTTGGCTTTTGTTTCGCTTGATTTCGACTTCGGATGAAGAAGTTATGGCCATAGAAAGTTTTTAGGACTTTCATGGCTGAACTTGCTGTTTGGGGACGATGATCCCATGCGCCGGAAACCCCATGCGCCCGGGAGGCCATGCGCCGTAAAGTCCTGGCAACGCATTCTTTAACTCCGAGCGTGTCATGCACGTAGGCCCCTTACGTGCATGTACTGAAGACGCAACGTGAGTTTGAAATCCCATGCGCCGATTGTGCAGGAATCCCACAGGAATCCCATGTGCCGATTGCGCAGGAATCCCATGTGCCGATTGTGCATGAATCCTATGCACCGATTGCGCATGAATCCCATGCGCCGATTGTGCAGGAATCCCATGCGCCGATTGTGCAGGAATCCCATGCGCATGAATTGCTCTATTTTACTATTTTTGCCTATTTAAGTTATTTTGTAGCTAGAATCTTAAAAAACTCAAAACATAAAAGTTGTAGATCTTTTCTTTGGCTTCAAGAATATGTCACTAGTTATTTTATGCAAGTTTTTCTCATTCATGATAATGTAAGAATAGAACACGATAGTGGCCCGCTGTGGCGCACTATTGACAAGTAAACTGACATGATATATCTCAACATGCTGTTATGACAGCTAGCCTGACATGACAAGTATGAAGGACCTGGACACCGTGGACGATTGTGTTTGTACAAATAAACTGGTACTGTCTTGCATCATGTCTAGGATGGGGGTCCCTGAGTACCACGGTCAGGAATACCTACTGAAATTGACTAAGGCTAATTAACTAGAATGATTCAGTAGTCATGAAGAGATTCCCAGCTACAGGCAATCCCGTTATCTGGGCACATTCAGTGGACTTGTAGCCTACCGACGAGTAGGACACATAGTCACGTGTTGCATTCTTCATAAATATTCGACCTGGATAACCGAATGGTCTGCAGGGCTTGTGGCTGTTGGGATAATCTTATTGCATCTTGCTAGTAACTAGGCCTGTAATAATCCTAGTTAGTTAAAAGTATCAAGCCGTACTCTTGATTGGCCGTGATTGATTGGATTAAGTTTATTCCAGCTTAGTCTTATCCTGATCCTGTACAAGATTGTAACATGACATAATTTCTTGTATCGATAAATGATGGAATACCAAGTTCTGTTCAGATGAAGGGTTACAACCCTGGTCCTTGTTTGGTTTAAGGGTTGTAACTTGGCTATCTGAATAGTTCCATGGTTATCTTATCATATATCGTCCTGCTTATTGTGCCTGCCTTAATGATAAAGATCAGGGGTCCAGTTCTGTTCAGTCGAAGGGTTACAACCCCGGTCCTTGTTTGGTTTAAGGGTTGTAACCTGGCTTCCGGAGCAGTTTTGTGTCCTCTCTTCGTTTATTATCTTATTGCATCCCTGCCATGCTTGTCATGTTTTATCTTACCTCAGTAACAGGATTATTTATACTGGCCTTAATAATAAAGATCATAGGTCCAGTTCTGTTCAGGTGAAGGGTTACAACCCCGGTCCTTGTTTGGTTTAAGGGTTGTAACCTGGCTCCCGGAGCAGTTATGTGTCATCTCTTCGTTTATTGTCTTGTTACTGTACCAATAGTATTTGAGACGAGTTTCTATTCAGGTGAAGGGCTGCAACTCCGGTCCTTGTTTGGTTTAAGGGTTGTGACCTGGCTATTTGACTGGTTTCCTTGTACTCAGTTTACTGTTGTTATCTCTATCAATATCAGTTCTTATTTATTTTTCTTTAGCATTCTATTGTGATATGCTGGTTTTAGTTCCTAAGTGAAGCCTCCTTTGTGGCACTTGCTCTTTCTGGGGTTTGACCCAGCTGGTTTTGTGTGGCCAGATATCGGAGCAGCACCAGAGGATCTACCTACCTTCCAGCCAGATGGTGACCACCAGGTGTAACCATGGCAACGAGTGGGTTTCTTTTTGTCCTCCCACTTTATTGTAAAATTATTCTTTTGAGGCGTTTAGCCGACGAGCACGTGTTAGCTCGGTTGCACCTTTACTTAATGTCTGCCTACGGGCTGTAACGTGATTGACAGATCCTAGGGTTGATCATGAATGACTGAACTCTTGCTAGTCCTGATATTTTGTACGACTAGCTTCATGATCATCCAATATGTAATGTATGGGACGCTTTGCTATTATATATTTGGTGCTCTGACATCTTGTAACTACTATTGCTTACTTGTGATTGAGACAATAGGCTTGTTCATGACCATAGGAGACTGTTGGCTTATAGTTAAACCCTCATGTATCTAGACAGCCATGACCGTATAGCGAGGTGGGTTGCACTTCAATATACGTAGCTGGCTATGTACGCCCCCGCTCTCCAATATTCTGGTTCTAGGACGTGACATGGTTTTAGTGGTGGCCCATGTAGGTCTTGTAAATCAAGATATGTGAGGGTTTACCGAATAGATGCCTCAATCGGTATTCGCCCTTGATCTCTGCTCGTATCTTCAAATCCCTGAGAATCTTAACCTAATCACATGCTTGTATCGTTGATCTGTCATGGTCCTTCCTTATTGTTCCCTATGTCTTCTTCTTCAACGGCATTACTCCTGGACCTGCCGATCAGCAAGACGGATTACCTCCCGTGGACCAGCAGCAACCTGGAGATCAAGCCCAGCATTCAGGAGTAGCCTCCAGAGTCATGCCTACTGAAGGAGAGCCACCAGTTCAGCCCGTCCAGCCAGCAGATCCTGATGATGGCACTTTGGTGGGTCTCATCAGGTCCCTATTAGCTTCCCAGGATCGTCGCGGAGATGCCTTGCACCAGGCGGTGGCAGATGCTTTGACCAGAGGAGGTCATCAGGGTAATAGCGCGGCCAACAGCTTCAAGCGCTTGAACCCTCCCTTCTTCGACGGCAGTGAAGATGCTATCGCTGCAGATGCTTGGCTTCAGGACACAGAGGTGATTCTAGAAGCAGCCAGGACTCCAGAGAACGAGAAGGTGGCCGTGGTGCACCTACAGCTGTTGGATCTTGCCCGCAGCTGGTGGGCGGCGCAGGCCGCTGGATTAGTGGCCCCTATTACCTGGACAGTATTCAGAGAGAGATTCCAGACCAAGTATTTTGATGTTGTAGCTCGGTACGATATGCAGACGAGATTCACCAATCTGAAGCAGATGAACAGGACGGTCGATGGATATGCGGCCGAGTTCTCCAGGCTTAGTCGGTTTACTCCCACTTTGGTGGCGACCGAGTTCGATAGAGCCCAGCGGTTCCAGCAGGGGCTTCATCTGGAGATTCTATTGGCAGTGGAGCAGTTTGAGTATCAGACTTTTGATGCAGTATTGAGAGCAGCTCGGAGACACGAGTATACCTCCCAGAGGATCGTGGATAGGACCGGAGGTCGGAAGCGATCCCATAGCCAGATGAATCAGTCATCAGCAACAGCCCCGGCAGCCAGGACTTTGACTATTGGAGCTCCGAGACGGGCGGCCTCAGTGACGTCGGTTCAGCATTCCACCCCGACGCACCCTCAGCAGTAGAAGCAGAAGCAGTCTTCCGTAGTGGAATGTTCACACTGCGGCAAGCCGGGGCATGTGGTATCAGAATGTAGTAGAGCACAGGATTTGTGCTTGGTTTGTGGTGCCCCGGACCACAGGGTTAGGAACTGCCCGAACAGGGGGAGTTCATCATCAGCTTTCTCTAGTCCTTCAGTTAGAGGACCAGCACCAGTCCAGCAGCAGCAACTGCAGTACCCGTTCCCGAGGCTATTGCCGATGCAGGCCCAGGCATTCCTACAGCAGAGACCGCAGCAGTATGCCTAAGCCCTGATCCAGAGCAGGCAAAGAAAATTTCAGCAGAGGGGACCTGCACCCAGAGGACTTGGTCAAGTGCTGGCTTTGACCATGGAAGAAGAAGGAATTACACCAGGTGAGGTAGTGACAGGTACTATTCTCGTCAACACCTTTCCAGCTTTAGTATTATTTGATTCTGGTGCCTTGCATTCATTTATGTCTGCACGATTCGCGACACAGGTAGGATTGGAGCCCGAGTCATTATCAGTAAGGCTCAATATACTTACTGGTAACGGACTTGTGGGAGTAGATAGATTATTTTTCTCGTATCGGATCGTAGTTAGCGGTAGTGAGTTCCTCGCTAGATTGATAGAGTTCCCGATGGCCGATTATGATGTGGTCTTAGGGATGGATTGGTTGAGGGACCAGTATGCTAGGATAGACTGCCATGTCGGCAGGGTTGTTTTTAGCATTCCAGGCGAGCCGGAGTTTTTCTTTTCCTGAGGCGAAGTTGAACCTTCTCCTCCAGTATTGCGGATGGCAGTAGCAGCAATGCAGTTACCCCGGATAGTCGCAGAGTTTCCAGATATTTTTTCAGAAGCGCTTCCAGGTATGCCGCCAGAGGGAGAGATCGAGTTCACCATCGACTTGATTTTCGGAACAGCCCCAGTGTCAGAGAGAGTCTACAGGATGGCGCCGTCAGAATTAGAGATATTGTACAAGATGATTGAAGAACTCAGAACCAAGTGATTCATTCGTGCTAGTGGATCGCCTTGGGGAGCCCCGATGCTTCTTGTAAAAAAGAAGGATGGTACATCCAGATTATGTGTAGATTATCGTACCTTGAACTCAGTGACAATCAAGAACAGATATCCTCTCCCGAGGATAGATGACTTGTTTGATCAACTCAAGGGGGCAGCAGTGTTCTCGAAGATCGACTTGCGGTCAGGATACCATCAGATCAAAGTTAGAGAGCAGGACATCCCAAAAACAGCTTTCAGATCCCGATATGGGCATTGGGAGTTCCTTGTTATGCCATTTGGAGCAACCAATATGCCGACTGTATTTATGGACCTCATGAATCGCATCTTTATGCCCTATTTAGATCAGTTTGTGATTGTGTTCCTAGATGACATCCTGGTCTACAGCAAGAGTGAAGCGGAGCATGAGCAGCACCTCAGAGTTGTTCTTCAGATTCTCAGAGAGCACCAGTTGTATGTCAAGTTCAGTAAATGCGAGTTCTGGCTCGATCGCATTTCGTACTTGGGTCATATCATCACCCGAGGAGGAGTTGAAGTGGATCCCCAGAAGATCGTGGCCATTGAAATATGGCCAGTGCCTAGCACGGTTGCAGAAGTTCCCAGTTTTCTTGGATTGGCCGGCTACTACCGGCGATTTGTTTCAGACTTTGCTCGGATCTCAGCGCCATTAACCCAGTTGACCCGCAAGGATGTGCAGTTTGCTTGGACAGCAGAATGTCAGGATTCTTTTGAGAAGTTGAAGCGAGGCTTGATGACGACACCCATTCTCACGCTCCCAGATGGAACCGAAGGATTCTCAGTATATTGTGATGCTTCAGGCAGAGGCTTAGGATGTGTTCTAATGCAGCATGGGAAGGTAATAGCTTATGCGTCACGGCAATTTCGTGATCATGAGAGAAATTACCCAACCCATGATTTAGAGCTGGCAGCGGTAGTATTTGCACTTAAGTTGTGGAGGCACTACTTGTACGGAGATAGGGTGAAGATTTTCACCGACCACACGGGCCTGAAGTATGTTTTCACCCAGAAGGATCTTAACATGCGTCAGAGAAGGTGGCTAGAGCTACTTGCAGATTATGATGTCAACCTGCTATATCACCCAGGGAAGGCCAACGTCGTTGCAGATGCATTAAGCAGGAGAGCCGGAGTTTATTTCCTAACAGCGCAACCAGAACTGTTAGCAGATCTTCAGAAGATAGGCATAGAAGTTGTCCTTCCTACCAGTGTGGCATTGATGGCCAGCATGCAAGTTCAGTCCACTATAGTCGAGAGGATCCGGATGGCGTAGTCAGCAGATTCCAAGCTTCAGCGACTCAGAGCAGAGTGTGAGGCAGGACAAAGACCATAGTTATGTATCCATAAAGACGGTACACTTCGACATGGGAAGCATCTTTGTGTACCCAGTGGAGATATCAGACAGGAGATCATGACGGAGGCTCATAGTTCACAGTTTTCCATTCATTTCGGCGGTACGAAGATGTACCATGATATTCTTCAGCACTTTTAGTGGAATGGCATGAAGAGGGAGAGATAACCCGGTTTGTCTGTCGATTTTTGGTTTGCCAACAAGTTAAGGTTGAACATCAGAGGCCAGCTGGACTACTTCAGCCCTTGCCAATTCCAGAATGGAAGTGGGAGCATATAACCATAGATTTTGTGACGGAATTGCCTAGATCCCCGGCTGGCAGAGACGCTATTTAGGTTGTCATAGACATGCTTACGAAAGTGGCTCACTTTCTCCCGTTCAGAGTTGGTCAGTCGACGGCTCAGCTAGCGGAGATGTATCTCCGACAAATTGTCAGATTGCACGGTGTACCAGTCAGTATCACCTCGTACAGAGATTTCATATTTACATCGTACTTTTAGCGTAGCCTACAAGAGAGTTTGGGGACTCCTCTCCAGTTTAGCTCAATATATCATCCGCAGACTGATGGCCAGTCAGAACGCACAATCCAGACTCTCGAAGATATGTTGAGATCTTGTACGCTCGACTTCGATGGTTCGTGGAAAGATCACCTGCACCTTGTAGAGTTCTCGTACAACAACAGTTTCCAGGCCAGTATCCAGATGGCACCGTTCGAGGCACTGTATGGTAGGAAGTGCCGATCCCCGCTAGCATGGGACGATGTCGGAGAGAGACAGATGCTCGGTCCGAAAATAATTGTGCAGACCGTTGAAGTGGTCAGAAGAGTCAGAGATCATCTTCGAGTTGCCCAAGATCGCCAGCATCATTGGGCCGATTCTCATCGGCGCCCTCTTGAGTTTTCTGTCGACGACCATGTATTCCTAAGGATTTCGCCTAACCGTGGCGTCATTCGTTTCGGCGTACGGGGAAAGCTTAGTCCTAGATATAGGACCGTTCGACATTCTGGAGCGAGTAGGAGATGTATCATATCGTCTCGCTCTTCCGTCGTCGCTAAGAGAGGTGCATGACGTGTTCTATGTATCCCAACAGCGATGGTATATCCCGGACCCGAGCCATATCCTGGATCATTCAGAATTGGTTGTTGGTACCAACCTTTCGTATGAGGAGAGGCCCGTGTCTATATTGGACCGAAGAGAGAAGGCACTCAAGAACAAGGCTATTAAGTTAGTCCGAGTTTCTTGGGGTCATCACTTTTTGGGTGAGTCAACGTGGGAGCGTGAGGATGAAATCTGATCGCGATATCCCGACCTGTTTGACCCGTAAGGTATAATGTCTTCCTTATGCCTTATGCTTTCAATTCCTTGTTGAATAAATGACTGCATGATAGACTGCTTGTAATAGATTACGATTATTATAGCTTGTCCTTGCAATTCTAGCCTCTTGATTAAATTTCAAGGACGGAATTCTTTTAAGGAGGGTAGAGTTGTAATGCCTGTAGTTCGTATTACGTACCTTAGAATATGTGTACGTATTTCATCTTGTATTACATATCTCTTGGCTTGGCTCGGTTTAGTTTGGGTTGGCTTGGTTCGGGTTGGGTTGCTTGGTTCATCATGGACCAAGAGAAAACCCCTACCTACCACCCCCATCATCCTTTATTAACCCATTCCTTCATTCTCTCTCTTCATTATTCTTCTTCTTCTCCACATTTACTCTTCCACCTACCAGGAAAGAGAGCTAGGCAAGTGCAACTTGCTTCATGATGGATCTCAAGTTTTATTGTTCCATTCTCTTCTTTACTTGATTCTAAGTCTCTTTAGAACTTGGCATCTTTGGATTTGATGGATGGATTCTTGTAGATCTAAGTTTGCAACTTTTCAGTTTCTCTCGGTTTTGATCATTAAAACTTGGTTATTTTCAAAAACTAATAGTTTTATGTTGTAGAGAATTCAATTTCATGCAGTTTTGGCTTTTGTTTCGCTTGATTTCGACTTCGGATGAGGAAGTTATGGCCGTAGCAAGTTTTTAGGACTTTCATGGCTGAACTTGCTGTTTGGGGACGATGAACCACATGCGCCCGGGAACCCCATGCGCCCGGATGGCCATGCGCCGGGAGGCCATGCACCGTGAAGTCCCGGTAACGCATTCTTTGACTCCGAGCGTGTCATGTGCGTAGGCCCCTTACGCGCATGTATTGAAGACGCAATGTGAGTTTGAAATCCCATGCATCGATTGTCACGACCCGCACCCACTGTGAGGGTACGAGAACGTAACAACGCCCAGCCTACGCCGCAGTGTCGGCGGTAGAGCGCTGTCCTAGGTCAACATACATCTAGCAATATACATCTAAACAGTTTATACTCCCCGAATGGGGGTGACATAGCAAAAGTAACTCAATCACAACTAAGGAAAATATAGCACGATATGAAATAGAACTCAAGGAATAAAATAGATGAAAACAGTAGTCTAAGATAATCCCAGCAATATCTAACAGTACAAGGTCTCAGATGAAAGAATATATACAACTCATAACTCCAAATAAAGTCTAACTAAGACATGTCTCAAGACTGCAAAAGTAAGATAAGCCTAACTAGTCCAGTCTAGACAATCGGGGTGATCTCCTCAGCTAGAGGTGGGTCCTCCTGAGGGTCCAGCTCGCAGGTGTCATCTAAGGCTGCCCCGTAGTAAGTGTCCAGGCAAGCCTCCTCCTTGTCCTCTGTAATATTTTCAACAGGTCCAATCAGGACAGGAGCGAGCACAGTACATCTCAACAGATCATAGCAGGTTAAAAAGTATAAACATGCAGTAAAGTAAGATACAAGTACTGAAAGAAGTGCAGTATGTAAACAGAGAGAGAACTGTAATAGAAATATCTACTATACATAGGGAACTAACAGTGACTAGTGAGTCAGAGTACAATATGAACATGTAATACTCCCCCCCCCCCCCCCCGTACCCCCGATCAATACACAAGGATCCAGCCAGGTTATGTTATATGATGCTATGTAACAGACCCCGAAGGTGATAGACCCCGAAGGTGATAAGCCCCCGAAGGGTGGTAGACCCCGAAGGTGATACATAGTAGTCCCATAAAAATGGGGATTCTGGGGGTAACCCAACAGTGTAAGTCCCATAAAAATGGGGATTCTGGGGGTAACCCAACAGTATAAGTCCCATAAAAATAGGGATTCTGGGGGTAACCCAACAGTGTAAGTTCCATAAAAATGGGGATTCTGGGGGTAACCCAACAGTGTAAGATTCCAGGAAGACTCTACGATCATGAGGGTACATGTCGTAAGTGATCAAAGAACCAAGAAGCATATGATACGCTATGAAAGTGAAACGCACAGAACATAGAGTACCCGATGCTCCCTAAGGATAACATCTCAAGAAAGGATCCATATAGTACCAATCCGTGTGACCAACGTGACAGTACAAGTAAAGTAATCTACTGCAGGAAATAATTCTAAACAGGATATGAAATGATCAGAGAATGTACTCGCCTGTAACTGAGTGTCCAATATGAAAAGTACCGTCCGAGGAGTGGTGTCTGGCTCCTAATCAGAACAGCACAAGTCACAACAAGTCCAGAATAGTAAAATGGAGTCTTACTATGCATTCTACATGATTCTAGGTCAATCTAGGCCAAAGTCAACTCATGGTCAACTTTGGTCAACCCTAGGAGTCAAACTAGGTCAACCAAGTCTAATTAAGTCTAACTAGGCTATTCAAATCTACACTAGCTAGCACAATTCCTAACAAGGCTAGGCAAGCCTATACTAGCTATATCACAATATAGCTTAGCTAAATCTAGAAAACCTTAGCAAGTTACAACCTCACTATTTCACCCATAGATTTAACACCCCATAATACACTACACAATCTAGGCTAAATGTAACTCCTACATCATTAGCTAACAAGGAAGTATATATATATATATATATATATATATATATATATATATATATATATATATATATACACTCATACAATTTCCTACATATATATTGTATATGCCTAAACATGTGAGGCTAGAAATATAGAGAAGGAGAGAGAGAGTGCTAGTGTGGGTGTGTATGAAACATGAAGCGTGGACAGAAAATAACAGTGAAAGGGTGTGCTTGTGTGTGTAATATGACATAATGTGTTAAGTGGCAGGATAATGTGACAGTGTATAAGAAGAAGTGTGTGTGTGTGTGTGAAAGTGTAATTGCCAAGGGAGGGAAAATATATTGTGTGTGTGTACTGTGATGCAGGAAACAATGTGCAGGAAAACAGTAGAGAAGAGGGAAGGAGTGTGTGTTATGACAATGTGCAGGAAATGGCAGGGAATGAGGAGAACAGTGTGTGCACATGTGTTAGCAGGAAAATACAAGACAATGAAGAATAGTGTGTGTACATACATGCATATAGAATATAAAGAGGCCTGTGTGTTGTATGAAACAAGTGAGAGTGCAAGGGTGTGTGTGTGTGGTGTTCAGTTCAAACTGGACTGCAAAGGGGCAGTGTCACCCACAGGTTCTCAACCCCACATCATCACAAATTGATAAATTAGAACAATGCAGGTTAGGCAATTAGTGAAAATGAAAATGTGATTCCATACACAGATATTCATATCAAAACTCAGAAAAACAAATGACAATTTCCCCCTCCTTCCTATTCTCAGTTATTTGAAGAATGCCCAAAACAGTATGAATACTCAATAAATCTCAGGTTGAAAACTGAGATTCAAACTCAGGAAATTCCTGAACAAAGGTTCAGTTCAGTCTACTTATCCAATCTTAGCTAACAACCAATAAATATTCAATGGCAGTGAATGTAATCATAAGAAAACAGGAAGACATAGGACTCATTCCCAGGTTTATAAAACAGGGAATGGATCATGAATCCTAACTAAATCCCCTTATCCAACCAAACCTTTACTCGAATTAAGGACTTAAATAGCAAGGATATGACATGTAGGAATTATCAGAAAATGTGTATATTCAACAGTGAACATTAAACAACCCAGGTTCCATATTAAAACAAATAGAAAACATTAGCATCATGTTAACAGTTAGCAATTCGAATATGCCATTTGGCCAAAATCCCATTTTCACAACCAACAATCCATATTCAAATGTAAAGACTAATCTAACTGGTATTATGATGTGTGGGAAGCAAATTTAACTGAAAACATGGCAAAACTGGGATTGAACAAATTGGAAAAACACTAGGATATCACAGTGTCAGGATAAATATGGATCACCAATCTCGACCCAAAATTTCCACATAAAAACCCAATCTAAAACATGTAAACAAATCTACATACATTATACCATATATTAGGATCTAAGTTAACAGGTTAAAACATGAATTAAATCAATAGCATTCGAATGAAACAAAAACCCAAACACCAGTGCACAGAACACACAGACCCTTTCCTGTGCACACGAGATTTCGTGTCCGACACGACACCATCTGACACGAGACTTGGGGAGTGTCATGACAGACACTGCCCCTTGCTCAGTGTCAAAAATCAGGCACTCTAGTGCCATGTGCAGCCCGCACGAGCACGCTGGTAGCAGGGGAGCTACTGTGCTCGTGCACGCGCGCCCGAACCCGTGTGTGCGTGTCCAATATCGACACAACACGACACAAAAACCACTCCAGTGTCCCAAAAATGTGTAAGCGACAACGAAACAATGATTCCTATTCAAACACAAAATCAAAATCAATAAAAAATGCTCATTGAGGCATTTTGTCAAACACCTAAGACTAGTGACTGATACGTGTCCAGAATGGACACGAATCCTCCGACACTTGACACGAAAACTACCCAGATCTTAGGGGGACCCTTAGGGCTTCCTATACATGATGACAAATCGAAAATCCATTGAGATTTGAAGAAGTTGCCTCTTGTTGAACTTTCAATAGAAACCCCCTATTCAATGCTCTCCACTTGATGACCCAATCAATCCAAAACAACTTCACACTGAAATGAGAGCTCAACAACAGCAATAATAATCCTATTAGAACCTATTGGAATAATTTAGAAAGAAAAAGGAATAGGAAAGGAGCTCTAGGAATTAAATGACATAAAAACTCACCTCCTTGAAATTAGGGCTCTTCCTAAGAAAGAGGCAACCCTAGATTTGGGAGGGATTTTATATGGGAGAATCCCTAGGTATAGGTGTGGTCGGCCACTAAAGCTTGGGGTTTGGGTTTTGCCAAAACATTGGGCTTTGGGCCAAGTTAGCTAGTCCTATCAAGTTTAGTCACAAAATGACTTGTGAAACCACAAGCCATTTATCAAAACACTTGATTCCTAAATTCCTAATTAAATTTCTAATGAATCAAAAACTACTAACTTAAGTCATAATAGGTTAGCCTAGAGTCACTTGACCTAACCATGTCCAACTAACTAGGGTTAGCTCCAAGGTTGGCCTACAAGGGTCAAAACTAGTCAAAAATCAAACTAGTCCAAATAAATCCAAAATAATTCCTAGAAATTCCCATAAATTCTAATTAATTCTAATAAATTTAAAATATCCCAAAAATGATAAAAATACCCTCACACTAGAAATGTGGTAGTGATAAATCTACCTTCCTTAAAAGAATTTCGTCCTCGAAATTGAAAGGCGAAATGCAACTGATGAGAAGGATAGAAAGTATACCTCAAGGTCCAAAAAGATAAGGGTACCGCTCGCGCATCTCATCCTCCCGCTCCCAGGTAGACTCTCCTGGAGAATGATGCCTCCATGCGACGCGTACCAAGGGTATCACCTGGTTCCTCAGAACCTTCTCCCGTCGATCCAGAATCTCCACGGGCTGCTCTGGATAGCTGAGAGAAGGCCCAACCTCAATCTCCGAATGATCGAGCACGTGGCTAGGGTCAGCCACGTACCGTCTCAACTGTGATACATGAAATATGTTGTGGACCCCCACAAGTGCAGGCGGCAAGTCTAGCCTGTAAGCCACATCACTTACTCTCCCGCTGATAACGAAAAGGCCGATGAAGCGCGGGCTAAGCTTTCCGCCTCCACCAAAACGTATCGTACCACGAGTCGAAGATATCCTCAAGAAAACCTGGTCTCCGACCTAATCACAAGCAAGGTCTCAATTAATATAAATAACAAACATGATAAAAAAAACACAAAGAAATACCCTAAATCTAATCCTACTCTAATCTGTACCTCAAACTCCAAGGGCCTCCGGTGGCTATCGGCCCAGTGCCGATGTCTGTCCTGCGCCACGCAAAGTCTGTCCCTGATGAGCTTCACCTTCTCGGCCGCATCCACAATCATCTCTGGCCCCAGCAAAGCTCGCTCACCAACATCATCCCAGGATAAGGGTGTACGGCACCTACGCCCGTACAGAGCCTCGAAAGGTGACATCTCGATGCTGGCCTGGAAACTATTATTATAGGAAAACTCCACCAAATAAAGATGATCCTTCCAGGAACCTCCAAAGTCCAGGACGCACGTCCGCAGCATATCCTCAAGGGTCTGAATAGTCCGTTCTGACTGTCCGTCCGTCTGGGGGTGGTATGCAGTACTAAACTTGAGCTGAGTGCCCAAGCTGGTCTGCAGACTCCTCCAGAAATGGGAAGTAAAACGGCTATCCCGATCTGAGACGATGCTGACCGAAACTCCGTGGATCCTGACTATCTGCCGCATATATATCTCCGCCAGCCTCTCTGTAGACGTACCCACCTTGAATGGCAAGAAGTGGGCCGATTTGGTCAACCTGTCAACGATGACCCAAATCGCATCTTTCCCTCCTGGAGTACGCGGCAATCCTGAAACGAAGTCCATCGTGATATGCTCCCATTTCCACTCGAAAATGGGCAGCGGCTGCAACAATCCACCGGACCTCTGCCTCTCTGCCTTGACCTGCTGACAGACCAAACACCTAGCCACGAAGTGAGACACCTCCCGCTTTATCCCTGACCACCATACGTGCTCCCGCAGATCTTGGTACATCTTGTTGGCACCCGGGTGTATAGAGTACTGAGATCTGTGGGCCTCCTGCATAATCTGCTCTCTGAGCTCCCCGCTAGGCACACATAACCTGGTACCGTGCCTCAGGGCACCATCCTCTGTAAGTGAAAACTCAGGATCCCCCACTCCTATACTGATATGCTCTCTGATACTCTGCAAAGCCACATCCTCGAACTGGGCCACCTTGATCCTGTCCACCAAGTCTGACTGAATCTGCATCCCCTATAGCTGCATCTGCACTCCCGGCACGATCACCTCAATCCCAAGGCTCTCCAAGCCGACAAGCAAATGCCGATCCATGGTCAAACACATGGATGTCGGATACCTACTCAGGGCATCGGCAACCACGTTGGCCTTCCCTGGATGATACTGTAGTACAATGTTAAAGTCCTTCATCAACTCCAACTATCTGCGCTATCTCATGTTCAACTCCTTCTGAGTGAACACATACTTAAGGCTCTTGTGATCTGTGAAGATCTCCACCCTCTCACCATATAGATAATGCTTCCATAGCTTCAATGCAAAAATCACTGCTGCCAGCTCCAGGTCGTGGGTAGGGTAGTTCTTCTCATGGGGACGTAACTGCCTAGAAGCATAGGCAATTACCTTTCCGTGCTGCTGCAACACACAACCCAGCCCCTTTCCTGAAGCATCACTATAAATAGTGAAACCACCTGTTCCTGAAGGCAACGTCAGAATCGGAGCTGTCGTAAGCCGCTTCTTCAACTCATCAAAAGCTGCCTGACACTCCTCTGACCAAACATACTCAGCATCCTTCCGGGTCAACTGTGTCAACGGCTCTGCAATCCGGGAAAAATCCTGCATGAATCTCCGATAATATTCTGCCAGCCCCAGGAAGCTCCTGATCTCTGCAACCGAAGTCGGCACTGCCCATGCCTCAACTGCTATAATCTTCTTGGGGTCAATTGAGATACCATCTCCAGTCACCACATGCCCCAAGAAGTCCACCCGGTCCAAGAAGAACTCACACTTGGAGAGCTTCCCGTAAAGTTGCTCCTTCCTGAGAATCTCTAGCACTATCCTCAAATGCTCCTCGTGCTCCTCCTCAGTCTTGGAATATATCAAGATATCATCAATAAACACTACTACAAACTGATCCAGATACTGGTGGAACACCTTGTTCATAAGGTTCATAAACACTGATGGTGCATTGGTTAGCCCAAATGGCATAACCAGAAACTCGAACTGCCCATACCGCGTCCTGAAAGCGGTCTTGGGAATATCCTCCCTCTTAACCTTCACCTGGTGATATCCCGACCTCAGATCAATCTTGGAAAATACCCGAGCTTCGCTCAACTGGTCAAACAGATCGTCGATCCGCGGTAGTGGGTATCTGTTCTTGATCGTGAGGTTGTTGAGTGCCCTATAGTCAATACACATGCGTACTGACACATCCTTCTTCGGTACGAACAACACTGGTGCACCCCATGGCGACGAACTCGAGCAGATGAAGCCCTTGTCCTGTAGCTCATCCACCTGCTTCTTCAGCTCCACCAGCTCGCTGTTGTTCACCCGATAGACATGCTGAGAGATGGGTTCCGCTCCTGGAACCAAGTCTATCGAGAACTCAATGTCCCTGTCTGGTGGCAGTCCCGGCAACTCCTCTGGGAAAATATCCATATAATCTGCTATCAAGGGGTATGGAATCGTCTGCTCCTCGACCGAGACTCCACAGAAGACTCCGCTGCTCTGCTCTGTCTGACGTCTGGAGTACTCGAACTCTGGCTCCCCCGGTGCTCTGAAGAGAACTCTACCCCCTCTGCAATCAATGCTGGCGTGGTGCCTGCTCAACCAATCTATGCCTAGTACTATATCGTAGTTCGGCAGTGGCATTACGAGCAGGCTCACCTCCAGCTCACGGCCTCCCAAAACTACTCTCCGACCCTTACAAACATCACTCACGAGGATAATACCCCCCCGGTCGTGATCTTGTAAGTCCTAGGCAACGATTCAGCTATGATACCGTGTCTAATCGTAAAAGATACTGATATGAAGCTATACGAAGCTCCGGAATCAAACAATGCAAATGCTGGACTGGAGTCGAGAAGAATCGAACCTGCAATCAGCTCTCCAGTCACCTTCGCATCTCGAGCTGCCATGGCGAAAGCTCGCCCCTGCTGGCCTCCCCTGGCCTTCTGCTGGTGCTGGACAAACCTCTGCTGCTGAGTCGACAGGGCTGGTCCCCGCTGCTGGCCCACTGGAGCTCTGGCTCCTGCTCCTCCTCCCAGAGCTGCTCGTCCTGCACGGCACTCCTTCATCTGGTGGTCTGTTGAACCACACATAAGGCACTATCCCAGCCTCTTTCTGCACTCACTGGCAACATGCCCGGGCTTCCTACAGTAGATATAAACGGTAACCTGCCTCTGGTCCTGCTAGTGCTGCCTCGGCTGCTGCTGATGCTGAGCTGGCCTCTGCTGAATCGGCTGAGGCTGAAACTGCCTCGGCTGCTGGAACTGAAAGTGAGGCCTCTTGGCCTGGCCTCCGCTGCTGCTACTGCCCCCAACTGGGTCTCTTCCTCTCTTGAGCCTAAGCTCAAGATCATCCTCTGCTAGCAGGGCTCCCGTCAAGATCTTCTCAAATGTAGCATCTCTGTTCCCCTTGGTCAGGGACTTGACCTCCTTGACCAGACCCTTCCGGAACCTCTGGGCCTTCACCGTCTTGCTCAACTCCTCAACAAACCTGCCGAGACGGCCAAACTCTCCCGCATACTCCTCTACTGAGAGGCTCCCCTGGACCAAGCTCTCAAACTGCGTCTCCAAGGCTCTGAATGTTGAATCTGGGAAGAACTTCTTCTTGAAGAAGCCCCTGAACTGCTCCCAAGTCTGCCCTGGTACCCCCATCCTAGGGTCCGACTGATACCAGGTGCGAGCAAGATCTCGCATCCGGCTAGCTGCGGCCTCGATCTGAAGGTCTGCTGGAATCCTGGCCAAGCGGAAGATCTCCTCCATATGCTCGATCCACTCGTCGGCATACAGGATCCCCTCTGTCCCCAGAAAGTCTCTGGGGCTCATCTTCTGAAACTGCTCGATCCCTGGTGTCCTCTGCTGCAGCACCACTGGTCGAGCTACGGCTGTCGTGACGGCCAACTCCATGCCTCTGTCCTGCCGAGCCTGCGGTCGGTCCATGAACTGCTGGAAATATGCGAACATCTGAGCTGCATCCACATGTCCTAGAGGCGGTGGCGGCAGAAAAGGATCCTCTGGAATGACCGGGTCCTGCCTCCCAGCCGGTGGATGCATACCTCCTGCTGCGGCTGCCGAGGTCTCAACACGAGCTGAGGTGGCAGGAGCTACAGTCCCCTGGCCTCGCCGTGCTGGCTGAGAGGTAGCAGTCCCCTCTACAGCATCCTCATGGACGGCACGCTGCAATCGAGTCTCTACCATCCTGAAGATAGACAAACAAGAGTATCAATTTCTGAGAAAGAAGCGAAATAACAAAGGCGGACAATTATAATTCAAAGGATCAGCTGACAAAAGGATTTAGATGGCAATAAAAGGGAATTTTTTCTAAAGTGATTGAGTATCTTAAAATTAATGTCCTATATCCTATAGCAGGTTGCAGTGATACTCTAGTTCGAGTACCACTACACTTCTAGTCTAGACCTGCATGGGCCACCACTAAAAACGTATCACGACCCGTACCCACTGTGAGGGTACGAGAACGTAACAACGCCCAGCCTACGCCACAGTATCGGCGGTAGAGCGCTGTCCTAGGTCAACATACATCTAGCAATATACATCTAAACAGTTTATACTCCTCGAATGGGGGTGACATAGCAAAAGTAACTCAATCACAACTAAGGAAGATATAGCACGATATGAAATAGAACTCAAGGAATAAAATAGATAAAAACAGTAGTCTAAGATAATCCCAGCAATATCCAACAGTACAAGGTCTCAGATGAAAGAATATATACAACTCATAACTCCAAATAAAGTCTAACTAAGACATGTCTCAAGACTGCAAAAGTAAGATAAGCCTAACTAGTCTAGTCTAGACAATCGGGGTGATCTCCTCAGCTAGAGCTGGGTCCTCCGGAGGGTCCAGCTCGCAGGTGTCATATAAGGCTGCCCCGTAGTAAGTGTCCAGGCAAGCCTCCTCCTCGTCCTCTGTAATATTTTCAACAGGTCCAGTCAGGACAGGAGCGTGCACAGTACATCTCAATAGATCATAGCAGGTTAGAAAGTATAAACATGCAGTAAAGTAAGATACAAGTACTGAAAGAAGTGCAGTATGTAAACAGAGAGAGAACTGTAATAGAAATATCTACTATACATAGGGAACTAGCAGTGACTAGTGAGTCAGAGTACAATATGAACATGTAATACTCCCTTCCGTACCCCCGATCAATACACAAGGATCCAGCCAGGTTATGTTATATGATGCTATGTAACAGACCCCGAAGGTGATAGACCCCGAAGGTGATAAGCTCCCGAAGGGTGGTAGACCCCGAAGGTGATACATAGTAGTCCCATAAAAATGGGGATTCTGGGGGTAACCCAACAGTGTAAGTCCCACAAAAATGGGGATTCTGGGGGTAACCCAACAGTGTAAATCCCATAAAAATGGGGATTCTGGAGGTAACCCAACAGTGTAAGTCCCATAAAAATAGGAATTCTGGGGGTAACCCAACAGTGTAAGACACGAAAACTACCCAGATCTTAGGGGGACCCTTAGGGCTTCCTATACATGAAGACAAATCGAAAATCCATTAAGATTTGAAGAAGTTGCCTCTTGTTGAACTTTCAATAGAAACCCCCTATTCAATGCTCTCCACTTGATGACCCAATCAATCCAAAACAACTTCACACTGAAATGAGAGCTCAACAACAACAATAATAATCCTATTAGAACCTATTGGAGCAATTTAGAAAGAAAAAGGAATAGGAAAGGAGCTCTAGGAATTAAATGACATAAAAACTCACCTCCTTGAAATTAGGGCTCTTCCTAAGAAAGAGGCAACCCAAGATTTGGGAGGGGTTTTATATGGGAGAATCCCTAGGTATAGGTGTGGCCGGCCACTAAAGCTTGGGGTTTGGGTTTTGCCAAAACATTGGGCTTTGGGCCAAGTTAGCTAGTCCTATCAAGTTTAGTCACAAAATGACTTGTGAAACCACAAGCCATTTATCAAAACACTTGATTCCTAAATTCCTAATTAAATTTCTATTGAATCAAAAACTACTAACTTAAGTCATAATAGGTTAGCCTAGAGTCACTTGACCTAACCATGTCCAACTAACTAGGGTTAGCTCCTAGGTTGGCCTACAAGGGTCAAAACTAGTCAAAAATCAAACTAGTCCAAATAAATCCAAAATAATTCCTAGAAATTCCCATAAATTCTAATTAATTCTAATAAATTTAAAATACCCCAAAAATGATAAAATAACCCTCACACTAGAAATGTGGTAGTGACACCGATTGCGCAGGAATCCCATGCGCCGATTGCGCAGGAATTTCATGCGTCGATTGCGCAGGAATTCCATGCACTGATTGTGCAGGAATCCCATGCGCCGATTGCGCAGAAATCCCATGCGCCGATTGTGCAGGAATCCTATGCACCGATTGTGCAGGAATCCCATGCGCCGATTGTGCAGGAATCCCATGCGCAGGAATTGCTCTATTTTACTGTTTTTGACTGTTTAAGTTGTTTTGTAGCTAGAATCATGAAAAATTCAAAACATGAAAGTTGTAGATCTTTTTTTTGGCTTCAAGAATATGTCACTAGTTATTTTATGCAAGTTTTTCTCATTCATGATAATGTAAGAATAGAATGCGATAGTGGCCCGCTGTGGCGCATTCTTGACAAGTAAACTGACCTGATATATCTCAACATGTTGTTATGACAGCTAGCCTGACGTGACAAGTATGAAGGACCTGAACACCGTGGATGATTGTGTTTGTATAAATAAACTGGTACTGTCTTGCATCATGTCAAGGATGGGGGTCCCTGAGTACCACGGTAAGGGATACCTACTGAAATTGACTAAGGCTAATTAACTAGAATGATTCAGTAGTCATGAAGAGATTCTCAGCTACAGGCAATCCCGTTATCTGGGCGTATTCAGTGGACTTGTAGTCTACCGATGAGTAAGGCACATTTTCAGCACACAGTCACGTGTTGTATTCTTCATAAACGTTCGACCTGGATAACCGGATGGTCTGCAGGGCTTGTGGCTGTTGGGATAATCTCATTGCATCTTGCTAGTAACTAGGCCTGTGATAACCCTAGTTAGTTAAAAGAATCAAGCCGTACTCTTGATTGGCCGTGATTGATTGGATGAAGTTTATTCCAGCTTAGTCTTATCCTGATCCTGTACAAGATTGTAACATGACATAATTTCTTGTATCGATAAACGATGGGATACCAAGTTCTGTTCAGATGAAGGATTACAACCCCGGTCCTTGTTTGGTTTAAGGATTGTAACTTGGCTATCTGAATAGTTCCATGGTTACCTTATCATATATCGTCCTGCTTATTGTGCCTGCCTTAACAATAAAGATCAGGGGTCCAGTTCTGTTCAGTCGAAGGGTTACAACCCCGGTCCTTGTTTGGTTTAAGGGTTGTAACCTGGCTCCCGAAGCAGTTCTGTGTCCTCTCTTCGTTTATTATCTTATTGTATCCCTGCCATGCTTGTCATGTTTTATCTTACCTCAGTAACAGGATTATTTATACTGGCCTTAACAATAAAGATCAGGGGTCCAGTTCTTTTCAGGTGAAGGGTTACAACTCCGGTCCTTGTTTGGTTTAAGGATTGTAACCTGGCTCCCGGAGCAGTTCTGTGTCCTCTCTTCGTTTATTGTCTTGTTACTGTACCAATAGTATTTGAGACGGGTTTCTATTCAGGTGAAGGGCTGCAACTCCGTTCCTTGTTTGGTTTAAGGGTAGTGACCTGGCTACTTGAATAGTTTTTTTGTACTCAGTTTACTGTTGTTATCTCTATCAATATCAGTTCTTATTTATTTTTCTTTAGCATTCTATTGTGATATGCTGGTTTTAGTTCCTAAGTGAAGCCTCCTTTGTGGCACTTGCTCTTTCTGGGGTTTGACCCAGCTGGTTTTGTGTGGCCAGATATCGGAGCAGCATCAGAGGATCTACCTACCTTCCAGCCAGATGGTGACCACCAGGCGTAACCATGGCAACGAGTGGGTTTCTTTTTGTCCTCCCACTTTATTGTAAAATTATTCTTTTGAGGCGTTTAGCCGACGAGCACGTGTTAGCTCGGTTGCACCTTTACTTACTGTCTGCCTACGGGTTGTAACGTGATTGACAGATCCTAGGGTTGATCATGAATGACTGAACTCTTGCTAGTCCTGACATTTTGTATGACTAGCTTCATGATCATCCAATATGTAATATATGGGACGCCTTGTTATTATATATTTGGTGCTCTGACATCTTGTAACTACTATTGCTTACTTGTGATTGAGACAATAGGCTTGTTCATGACCATAGGAGACTGTTGGCTTGTAGTTAAACCCTCATGTATCTAGACAGCCGTGACCGTATTGCGAGATGGGTTGCACTTCAATATACGTAGCTGGCTATGTACGCCCCTGCTCTCCAGTATTCTGGTTCTGGGGAGTGACAGTGGTCATCTGTATCTGATCTTTGGTGGGATCATGCTGAGCCTGGGGTTGCCCTAGCGGAGGGGGGTTATCCAAGCCCCAAATATTGTCCAGCTTACTCCAGGGTCGTCCCTGTCCATAGAAGGGAAAAGAATTTATTTGGGTTGATGGAGAAAACTATTTTTCTTGATCCTATTTCCCTTTCTCTTGGAAATCAATTTTCTTCCTACTCATTTCTGTTGGGAACGAAGCACGAAAATCGTTTCCCTAAACTAGAAAGTCCTGCGAGAGAACCGAGCAAAAGCACACAAACCAAAAATACCAAACACAATCGCAGACACAAAGATTTTTGACGTGGAAAACCCTTACGGGAAAAACTATGGGACGATCGGAGTCCATCCCTGAAGAACCTCCACTAATGGAATAAAGAGAATACACCCTCTACAAGCTCCTCCCGATCCAACACGGATCACCACAACTCACTTGAAATAAAAAAAAAATTGATTGCGGACTCCGAAGAACAAGAGATGCCAAAAAATTATTCGAAGCAATCTCTCCTTCAAAATAGTCCTTAATCCTCTCTCTCTCTCTCTCTCTCTCAAAGATTGTAAAGCACTCTTGTTTTTTAGATGAGTTTTCAACTAGCATGCATCACCCTTTTATATGTCCTTGGTAATCTATACATGGAAGACCAATATATATGAAAACTTCTAATATGCATCAATCACATATTTAATGAAAATCCAATCATAATTGGCTTGTCATAATTGGAAGCCCAATTATATGGAAAGCTACTATATGAAAGGTCCAATCATAAATATATGATCAAAGTAAATATGGAAATCCAATCATATATTTTCTTACCATATATGTTCAAAAATAGGATCCATGCACTCCTCGAGCTTCTTCGACACACGGATGGCGCTCGTCGCTCTCCGGGGTATTCTCCACATAGGTTGGGAACCCCACCCACTCCAACAAATCTCCCCCTTCATAACTAGATGGAGAAACTCGTCATCCCGACGATCCGCCTGCAGTACTCAAACTTCTACCTTGGTAGAACCTCCGTGAGCATGTTCGCTCCATTGTCATCAGTATGGACCTTCTCAAGCAGCGTGTCCTTCTTCTCAACCACATCTCATATCTAATGATACCGAGTCTCAATGCGCTTGGACCGACTATGAAATGTCTGGTTCTTCACAAGGTGAATGGCACTCTGGCTATCGCAAAGCAAAGTATACTGTTCTTGCTTCAGTCCCATTTCCTACAACAGCTTTTTCATCCACAGCAACTCCTTGCAAGCCTCCGTTGCCGCAATGTACTCTGCCTCTGTCGTCGACAAGGCAACATACTTCTACAACTGCGACTGCCACGATACCGTTCCTCCAGCAAACATCATCACATAGCCCAAAGTCGATTGCCTCGTGTCTACATCTTCAGCCATATCAGTGTCGGTATACCCAACCAGCTTCAGCTCGTCACCACCAAAAAAAAGTCTCCAATCAGCAGTGCCCTAAAGGTATCGTAGAATCCACTTGACCGTACTCTAATGTACCCTTCCAGGATTTGAAAGGTACCTGCTAACTGTGCCAACTGCACGAGCGATGTCTGACCTCATACACACCATAGCATATATAAGGCTTCCCACAGCTGAGTCATATGGAACCCGCTCTATATCTTCTTTTTCGTCCTCGATAGATGGACACTGCTCCTCAGTGAACTTAAAGTGAGCCGCAAGGGGGCAACTCACTTTCTTCGCCCCGTCCATCCCGAAACGCTGAAGTACCTGGTGAATATATTTCTTTTGGGACAAGTATAGCAGCTTGGACTCTCTCTCTCTCGACTGATCTTCATTCCAAGAATAGTCTTTGTTACACCCAAATCCTTCATAGAGAAGGTCGCGCCCAGTTGGCCCTTCAACTTCGCTATCCTAGTGGCATTCCAACCCACTAATAGCATGTCATCAACATAGAACAATAAAATGATAAAATCATCCTCGGCAAAGTAACTCATAAATATGCAATGGTCTAATATCGTCCATGCATAACCATGCTCTCCCATAAATGACTCGAACTTTCTGTACCACTGCCTCGGAGCCTGCTTCAGACCATACAAGCTCTTCCTTAACCGGTAGACCAAATGTGATTTGTCCTTCTCACAGAATCCCTCTGGCTGATCCATGTATAACTCCTCCTTAAGATCACCATGGAGGAATATCGTCTTCACGTCCATCTGCTCGACCTCCAAGTCGAAACTGGCTGCCAATGCTAGCACCACCCGAATAGACAACTGCTTGACGACTGGCAAAAAAATCTCATCATAGTCTACGCCTTTTCGCTGACCGTAGCCTTTAACTAGCAGCCTTGCTTTGTATCGAGGGCGAGTAGCATCATCCGTCTGCTTTACTCTAAATACTCATCAATTCTTCAAAGCCTTCTTTCCTTTGGCAACCGCACCAGCCCATAAGTGGAATTGGAGTGTAAGGAACTCATCTTCTCCTGCATAGACTACATTTACTCCTGTTTGTGTTCGTCTTCTATAGCCTCTACAAAGCTTTCGGGGCTCTCCCCTGTCAGTCAGTAGCACATACTCACCCGGAGAGTATCTCGTAGATGGTCGACGATCTCTGTCGCTCCTTCTCAGTGGAGCCACTGGTGCTGGCTGTATACCAACAGTCTCATCCCCTTCAGGAACTGCCTTCCATGTATGCTCATTCTCATGAGGGACACCCTGACCACCATCAGCAGGCTGATGATCAAGGTTGGAAGCAACTCCATGCACTGGCTCCTCCATAACTGGATCCTCTACGATGTCCTCTGGAAACTGTTCGAAGCGAAATGACTCTAACTCAGGCAATTCCTCAGCCTCAGAAGGCATCTCGAAATCCTGAGTGTTGGTCATGGTCTGATCCTCGACGAATACCACGTCCCTGCTTTTGTAGAGCTTTCTTCCTACTGGGTCGTAGAGTCTATAGCCAAACTCATCCCGACCGTAGCCGACAAAGACGCATCGCCTCGTCTTTGGCTCAAGTTTGGACCTCTCGTCCATCGGTACATGCACGAAGGACTTACAACCAAACACTCGCAGGTGATTGTATGACGGTTCTTTGTTGTACCATAATTTGTCAGGCACATAACCCTGTAAAGGAGCACTAGGAGATAAATTAATAACATAAGCAGTTGTGAGAAGAGCCTCACCCCAATAATTGCCTGGCAAATTTGCTTCTGACAGCAAACACCGCACCCTCTCCATCAGTGTCCTGTTCATGCGCTCTGCTACACCATTGAGCTGAGGTGTCTTGGACGGAGTCTTCTGGTATCGTATCCCTTGCTCTCTGCAATACGCATTAAAGGGACCAATATATTCGCCGCCGTTGTCGGACCGAACACACATCTTGCCCCTCTCTCTTTCACCAAAGGCCTGAAACTCTTTGAAAGTGGGCAGCACCTGATCCTTGGTCTTTAAGGCATAGACCCAAACCTTTCTGGAATAGTTATTAATAAAAGTTACAAAGTAAGAAGCACCATCAATAGATTTTACCTTTATAGGACCGCAAACATCCGAGTAAATCAACTCGAGCAACGCCGGCTTTCTTGAACTTGGGTGACTTTGGAAAGACACCCTATTTAGCTTCCCAGCTAAGCAGTACATGATTTTCTCCAACTTTGTAGACTTGAGCCCTGGAATCACCGTCATGTTCACCAAGTAGCTCATCTCCTTCTCGCTGATATGGCCGAGCCGCCTATGCCACAACTCGGTAGACGCATCAATGACTGCGTTCTCCTCATGTGCCCCCTGTGCGCTCCCCTCCATATAGTAGAGACCGAACTTTTAACTTCCTCTGGAAATCACCATCGAACCTTTGAAAAGCTTCTACTGACTATTCCTGAAGAGACTGAAGAATCCCTCGTCATCCAATCTTCCAACCGACACTAGGTTGAAACGGATATCAGGGACATGACGAACATCTTTGAGAACAAGAACTGTACCGATCTTCGTCCTCAAATGCACATCTCCAATGGCAACCGCCTTCGACACATCTCCATTGCCCATCTTCAACACTCCACAGTCGTCTGTCGTATAAGTGGCAAATAGTGCCCTGTTATGAGATACGTGCGCTGAAGCCCCTGAGTACACCAGCCAAGAATTGTCATCGCAGGCGAGGTTTGTGATAACCTCATTACCTATGACGATCACATCACCTCCATGTATCGAAGCCGTCGCTGTAGTGTTCTCATCTTGCTTTCTCTTGTCGCCCTTCTTCTTTCTCTTCCAAGCGAAACAGTTCTGCTTGATATGGCCCTTCTTGCCACAATGGTAACACTTCGAGTCCTCGTACCGACCCTTGGACTTCCCTCTGTTCTTGTCTCTGCCACCAGCTGGACCCCTGTTTTTGTCCCTTCTGTGGCTCTCTGAAACTAGTGCCTTTGAGTGATGGAATATGGATGAAGTGCCCTGAGAACGTCTCCGCGTCTCTTCATTCAGTACCCTGCTCTTGGCAAACTCCAGACTGACTACGCCTTCCGGAGCAGAAGCGATCATAGATACTCGTACGATCTCCCACGAGTCTGGCAATATACATAGCAACCAAAGTCCTTGAACCTCGTCGTCGAACTTGACTTCCATCGGGGATAGCTGGTCCACCACGCCCTGGAACTCACTCAAGTGATCCGTAATGGATGCACCATCTTTATACCGCAGACCCATCATCATCCGGATCAGAAACAGTTTTTTTACCCCGGTCTTTTTCGCGTACAAAGATTCCAGCATCTCCCATAATGTCTTCACATACTCAATATTGGCAACATGGTTGTACACGTTCTCGTCAACGAACTGCCACATGTACCCACACACCTGTATATGCTCGAAGTTCCAGACCTCATCGGATTTGTCACTGGGCTTCTCGGATTCAAATACTGGAAGATGCATGTAGCCTCCCTTCCCGAAATTTTGAAATATTTTATTATTATTTATTTTATTTAAACAATAATTTTAGATTTTATAATAATTAATTATTGGTTTATTGAATTTCGTTATTATTTTATTGAGGTTATAATAAATATAGTATTATTATTGTGGTTATTAAATATAGACTATTTATTATTATTAGATTATTCTTTATCAAAAAAATAATATATGAGTACATGAGTGTATAAATATATATATATAAATATTTTGTATTGGAGCATGTATATAAATAAACACACACACACACACATATATATATATATATATATATATATATATATATATATATATATATATATATATATATATATATATATATATATATATAAAAAGATATATATATATATATATATAGGTGTGGTGTATGTATATAAATAAATATATATGTATAAAAATATAAGTGTATATATATATATATATATATATATATATATATATATATATATATATATATATATATATATATATATATATATATATATATATTATACACGTACATGCACGTATACATGGGTATTTATGTGTATATATATATGTATAAGTAAATAAGTATTAGTATATAATAAAAAAAATAAAAAAAAGTAAATTAGTAAAACCCAAAGCCCAGGCCGGCCCAGCCCAAGCCAGGCCAGCCAGGCCGAGAACCCCCTAGCCGAGCTGCAAACAGAAAATTCCCCCCCGCTCTACTACATCCAAACGAGCCGACCCCTTGCGCCTGCTATATAAGGAGAGAGAGAGCAAACTCCCAAACCCTAAACCGCCGCCACACGACCCCCGTGGTTGGGCGACCCACCTGCCGTCGGCGCGCCCACCGCGCGCGGCCGGAGACGCTGCACACAGCCGCGACCAGCGCGCGCTCAGGCGAACGTTGACAGCAACAGCAGTAGCGTGTGAAGGGCTGAGTTCGCAAAGCGATCTCTCGACGATCGCCCAACCGTTTTGCGAACCATCAACTCTGGTACGATCTCGACATAACCAACTCCTATTCCCTTCAAACACTTCAATTTATTTTGCGTCATGTACGTCGGAAAACGAGCCCGAAGTCGAGCAAAAACCTGTCCAAAAACAGGATAGTTTCGCAGTCCAGGAACCTACATTGACGGACCGATTTCGATCAATCCAGTAACTTTTTAGAAATTCCACCTGAACACGAATATTGACAACATATACGAGATTGAAACCCTATTTATAGATTTATTTTTCATCAATTATATTGCTGTTAATTTAACTTCAAAGTTCGGGAAAAATCTGTTTTCAAAATCACGAAATTGCTCCACACGACGTGCGTCACGCCAATCTGGACAACGTGGTCGTGCACTGTAAGCATCGAAAGCTGCGTAACGGTTTCGTGGTCGTGTGGGCTTTGACGGAATTCAAATTGGTCGCGTGTGCGCGACGAATTTGATGCGTATCCGTCGAAATTCCTCGTATCGTGTACTTTGCAAATTTCTCAATTACTTTGTGCACGCTCGTCAGATCGAGACGAAACTTATGCCAACAGAACCGTATTATTTTTTTGGTCCTGTATGCCAAGTTTGGTCCAATTCTGAGACAGTTGAATCCGACGTCGTTTTGCGGGTCCCACGGTCCCACTTAACGGGCGATTTTGTGCACGGCCCGCCGGAATCCAACTTTGGACATACAGTTGGGTTCGTATCAGAAAACTGGATCCATAGACATATAGTTTGATGACTTTAGAGACCATTGACTCTGGCACGCTTTTCGGTGCAAAGCGGGTCCAACGGCGGACATCGTTTTGGCCCAAAATTACCGTTTTGCTCCTGTGTCCAGAATTGGATGTAAGGACAGGCAATCCTAGCTAATTGGACTATTCTGAGATCACTGGTATTGTTTATTTCAGCTTCCGGGGACTGTTGTACGGGTTTGACTATAGTGGCACATTGAGTAGTTCAAATTGTCGGTTTCACCAGCAAAGGACCACAGGCGAGTACAGTTTATTGTCTGCATTTCGATATTGATCTTTACTATATTTTATTGATTAGTCATTAGTTATGTGATTATTTTCTATTATAAATTGTTGAGTCGCGAATGAGAAGTACCAAGGATGTGTGATCTGACCTTAGACCGTGTAGACCGTGTAGACCGTGTTGCATTTATTTCTTGTAGACCGTGTAGACCATGTTGCATTTATTTCTTGTAGACAGTGTAGACAGTGATTTGTTTATTGCAAAGTAGACCGTGTAGACAGTGATTTATTTTTTGCATTTAAACTGTGTAGTTCGTGATTATTATTCTGTAGATAATATTTCTTTATTGCAATATTTTCTGTAGACCGTGTAACTGTAGACCGTGTAATTGTAGACCGTGTAACTGTAGACCGTGTAATTGTAGACCGTGTAACTGTAGACCGTGTAACTTTAGACCGTGTAGATCGTGTCGTATAATTGTCCCGAGACCGATCACATATCAAAGGTACTTCTAACAGTTGGGAAAAGTCTGTTGTGTCTATTTATTTACTATTAGTTTTCTGTATTTTCTGTTTATTTTCAAAACTCATAATTGATGTCTAACCTTTGTTTATAGTCATTTTCTTTATTTGAAATTGCATTCAGTGAATTGTGCTCGTTCCATTCCTGACTGGAAACCAACATTTTCAGGTTAGCCGCGGATTCACTTAGCTTGGGGAGTGACGGAAATACTTACGGACAAAGCCTAGAGACTAGCTAGATAGTTGAGTTGTAGTCATTCATTGAATTGTACAAGTTTATATTCTTCTACAAATATAAAACTTGTGATCATTGTAAGTTAAATTAATTTCTGTGAATGAGCATTGGATTATTTGTGATTTTGATCTTCATGGCCGTGACAGCGTTCTACCGTCGATACTGCGGCGTAGGCTGGCTTGGACACGTTTCGCATCCGTTTTTAAAAAAAGAAACGGGTGCGGGTCGTGACAAGTTTTTGTGGTGGCCCATGCAGGTCGGTTTTCGCAAATCATGCGAACTCGTGATAGTACTTAACTTAGTCGTACTATTGCGAGCCTGCGACTAGAAATGCTCATTCACGAATTAGAAATTAATTTAATTTACGAGAATGACTAGGATTAGGAGTCCCTTATACAAATTTACCAATGGGTAGTCTAGGCCATGCAATGTAGATAAGAAGCTATTAATTTTGATAGTTTATCAGATCCCCATAAGTACATTATTATCTCTTGATACGACGATGTAATCCAATTTGGATAGTTTATTCCCCTGGTAAGGCAGGGCTTCATAGAATTAATGATCTAGCATTGATAGATTATTCAATTCATTCTCTTGCCTCCTTGGATATCGTCACCATATCTTAGTCTGAATTGCCCAATTAAAATCCTATTTTGCCGTAAGGGAATAGTTTATAATTCCTGATTCGGTTATTCAAATGCAAATCTCGAGGTAGACTTATCCAAAAAATTTCTCCCATGGTTCGAATACATGTGAAAGAGATACCAGAATGTTTGTAGTTCTTTGTCTTCAGTTTATTCCTCCCTGTGCAATCTGTTATTTTAAAGATTGTGACGGATAGGACAAATATTTATGTCTTATTTCATAGTCAACTTATTTGAAACTCTAGAAGCTCAGGGATTTATTTACAGATATAGTTACGAGAATGTTAGTTAACTCATACTGGCAGGACAGCAGCGCACTGTCGCCATTTATTTAAATTTTGGAGACTAGGGAATCACTGCAGCCAGTAGCGCGCTGGCGAGACACAACCCCTAGAGGTAAAATTAGTTAAGAAAATATAGGTGATGGGATATTGTCAAAACTATGGCTAATAGTCCTCTCTCTGATCGCCGTTACCCTTGAGTCAATATTGGATAGGGTTAAGAAGAGTTTGACTTCGTATCATATTTGAGTTACGAAACCAAGGGTTTACCACAGCCCGAGTATACGGGCGAGGCGTAGTCCTCGGTGAAATAACTTCAGACGTGATTACAAGTTTAGGATATAATGGAGGATAGGGAAATGCCATGTACGTTCCTTGAGATCTAAAGCCAATAGTAGTGGAAGTTCTGTGAGATTGAGTAGCGTGTCTCCCGGTCTAGCATTCCGTGGTCCTTGTGACCTATTAACGAGGATATTGATTGACACTAATAGGTTTACCTAGAATATGGATTTTAGAATGTCCATAACCCATTAGTCGACCAAGGCCTTAAGGATAAGATGATAGTGGGATGTCTATAGAAGCAAGAACACCAGGTGAAGCTTGATTCCCTCTAAACTCGAACTACTTGTGCCTCTTTTCAAAAATCACGCATACTTATAATTTGGCTATTTCGACCAATGTTGCTATCATAGCCTAGTTTTGCAAGCTTACTCTTCATCGAGTTTGATTCAAGACATATGTTATTGGGGACGCCCACTAACTTATTGTCTAATCAGAATCAGTGTATTATGGTCTGATCAACCATGATGCATTTTGGTTCGCACTTTATTTAATTATCCTACGTGGATTGAGATATAGATGTCTCTAGGGTCTCATCCACGACTGCATTGACAATTTTTCTTGAATTATATGTTCGTCCTTGAATCACGAAATTATATTCAGTAACATCTCCCTTGAATTCTTTATTGTTTTTGTCTTTCACCGATTTGGAAGGACGAAAGCTCGTGATGGTAGAGAAATACAGAGTATTCTCATGGCTATGATAATGGTAGGCACAAGTGTAGCTACCAACGGCCAGTCATGTGATTGAGTTACTCGTTCTCCCATCGACCCTCAAACTACTATTGAGACTTTCGAGCCATCTGAATTTGAGAATGATTAGGGTTTTACCCTTAGTCAGAACGCCAACCTAGAAGACTATCTATTTTCAAGAAGCCAAATGTTGTGAGTCTCTAATTATTTGCTGGAAGCTGGCCTTAACTAGCAACCCTTAAGCCTTGAACCAACCCTTCCTCGACCGAAGCCCACAGTTAGACATGAGATGAGTGGACAATAGGGTAATCATTTACCGTGACACTCCTCCCGAGATTGGCTTCCAACAAAAACTCTAGTTATGTAAATGTTTGATATTAAGACCTAACTAGTGTTGGAACACCACAGTCACTTGTTTAGCTAATACCATAGATTAAATACCCTGTCAAATTGTGATATACCAGTTGTCAACAACAACGCATGATCACTACAGCCCATACCACTAGAACCCGTATGACAATAGTCTGACAGGTTTGGCACAACTAGAGATTCACGACTCAGTTGTTAGAAATCTCTTCATAGGACATGCCTTGGAGCTGGTTACCCCGTCGATAACTCTTGTACACTATGGATGGGTATGTTCCTCTATGTTATCGACCATGTGTTGTTATACACCCTCATTTCTCATTTATTGAGGAACGATCCTTGACTTGACTATATCTACCGTATTTCGTTACACTGTGCCTTATTCCTTATTAAAGAAGAGTCAAGGCACAATAACGGATTTGAAATCCCACTAACCTCAATATTCCTAAGACCATGTCCTATTTCTAAGGTGGGTAGACTGTAAGCCTCCTAAAGTTTTGGGATATACGAAGATTATCGATTGATTAGAATAATTTTCCATTAGGATGATAGTTAAGTGCCCCATGGACTCCCACTTTCCATTTAGACCATTCTGTGCAACCGGCCGTGTCATTAATATTTGGAGCACGAGACTAGCTGTTATCTTCCAACAAATTTCATACGTAAGATCTAGACGAGTCCACCCTCATCTAGGTATATCATGTCCTACTCAAACCCGTCCCCTTTTTCTCTATTTTTATAGTACGACTTTCAGGTTAAAAAGGACTAGCTATAACTCTTACCATAGTACCGGTATACTCTCCGACTCCCATAAGAACCTCAGCCCCGACTCAATTCCTTCGACCCAATATAAGGATGTGATCTACTCGAAGCCCACTATGCACATGCCACTAGTATGCTACCCAATTGAGGCCTCATGTGCTCCTTAAACATAAAGTCACTGAAGGCACATTTTTGGGCTTATGGACCTAGCTAACCAATCTGACTAGGAACTAGCCCATTTCCTTGGGTGGAAACCTATTCTAGGATACCCTAATCTAGTAGAAATAGTTTTATCATTGGGATCTTGACCAGTCCATATAGATTGAAATCCAAGGTTCATCCAACCAACGAGTGATATCCCTTGCTCGTGTGTTTAAATAACTACGGAGAGATCACATTCTTAATTTCTCAAATTCTATTCTATTTTGGAACCTTGTTTAGAATTTCGAGAACAGAATTTTTGTATTGTATAGATTGCAAGCCCCTCTAAGAAACGAAGAGTTCTTCGATTTAGCAAGTGACTAGACTAGAGTAGCCCAATCTAGCTAATAAGTTAGTGGTTCGTAAATACCCTTTTAGTTGTATCGTTGGAAATCCTCTACCGCTCTGAAAGTTCATATTTGCTCTCGATTATTTTTTTTATCTTCCTGTCCTCCCTACTTCGGAGCGACGAATAGTCATGCTTACTAGAGTTTATTAATAATTTTTTTGCTACTTGTATAAATTTGTGCTTGTTAAAGTTTGGATTGCTTGATAGATACGAGAGGATTATAAATACCATATGTCCTAGATATTTTTCGGTAGAATTATTAGCCACTAGTTAGAAGATTATAAGGTTTTAGTGACCGTGTTTTGAAGAGTAGTGCGACCAAAGGTGGGTAGAAGTCCTCGAGATTTCATAAGTACCAAATGACTAGAGAAGGCCATGAAATATTTTAAAAAAATTAAGGTCGAGGAGATTAAGGTTACAATAGACTTCCTTTTTGAATTTTTAGAATAGTTATGAATTAGAATTTCGAGGACGAAATTATTTTTAAGGTGGATAGATTTGTAGCCTCCCTTCCCGAAATTTTGAAATATTTTATTATTATTTATTTTATTTAAACGATGATTTTTAGATTTTATAAATAATTAATTATTGGCTTATTGAATTTCGTTATTATTTTATTGAGGTTATAATAAATATAGTATTATTATTGTGGTTATTAAATATAGACTATTTATTATTATTAGATTATTCTTTATCAAAAAATAATATATGAGTACATGAGTGTATAAATATATATATAAATTTTTTGTATTGGTGCATGTATATAAATAAACACACACACACACACACACACACACACACACACACACACACACACACACACACACACACACACACACACACATATATATATATATATATATATATATATATATATATATATATATATATATATATATATATATATAGGTGTGGTGTATGTATATAAATAAATATATATGTATAAAAATATAAGTGTATATATATATATATATATATATATATATATATATATATATATATATATATATATATTTATATATATATATATATATATATATATATATATATATATATATTATACACGTATATGCACGTATACATGGGTATTTATGTGTATATATATATGTATAAGTAAATAAGTATTAGTATATAATAAAAAAAAAGTAAATTAGTAAAACCCAAAGCCCAGGCCGGCCCAGCCCAAGCCAGGCCAGCCAGGCCGAGAACCCCCCTAGCCGAGCTACAAACAGAAAATTCTCTCCCGCTCTACTACATCCAAACGAGCTGACCCCTTGCGCCTGCTATATAAGGAGAGAGAGAGCAAACTCCCAAACCCTAAACCGCCGCCACACGACCCCCGTGGTCGGGCGACCCACCTGCCGTCGGTGCGCCCACCGCGCGCGGCCGGAGATGCCGCGCACAGCCACGACCAGCGCGCGCTCAGGGGAACGTTGACAGCAACAGCAGTAGCGTGTGAAGGGCTGAGTTCGCAAAGCGATCTCTCGACGATCGCCCAACCGTTTTGCGAACCATTAACTCTGGTACGATCTCGACATAACCAACTCCTATTCCCTTCAAAACTTCAATTTATTTTACGTCATGTACGTCGAAAAACGAGCCCGAAGTCGAGCAAAAACTGTCCAAAAATAGGATAGTTTCGCAGTCCAGAACCTACATTGACGGACCGATTTCGATCAATCCAGTAACTTTTTAGAAATTCCACCTGAACACGAATATTGACAACATATACGAGATTGAAACCCTGTTTATAGATTTATTTTTCATCAATTATATTGCTGTTAATTTAACTTCAAAGTTCGGGAAAAATCTGTTTTCAAAATCACGAAATCGCTCCACACGACGTGCGTCACGCCAATCCGGACGACGTGGCCGCGCACCGTAAGCATCGAAAGATGCATAACAGTTTCGTGGTCGTGTAGGCATTGACGGAATTCAAATTGGTCGCGTGTGCGCGACGAATTTGATGCGTATCAGTCGAAATTCCCCGTATCGTGCACTTTACAAATTTCTTAATGACTTTGTGCACGCTCGTCAGATCGAGATGAAACTTGTGCCAACAGAACCGTATCATTTTTCTGGTCCTGTATGCCAAGTTTGGTCCAATTCTGAGACAGTTGAATCCGACGTCGTTTTGCGGGCCCCACGGTCCCACTCAACGGACGATTTTGTGCACGGCCCGCCGGAATCTAACTTTGGACATACGGTTGGGTTTGTATCGGAAAACTGGATCCGTAGACATGTAGTTTGATGACTTTAGAGACCATTGACTCTGGCACGCTTTTCGGTGCAAAGCGGGTCCAACGGCGGACATCGTTTTGGCCCGAAATTACCGTTTTGCTCCTGTGTCCAGAATTGGACGTAAGGACAGGCAATCCTAGCTAATTGGACTATTCTGAGATCACTGGTATTATTTATTTCAGCTTCCGGGGACTGTTGTACGGGTTTGACTATAGTGGCACATTGAGTAGTTCACATTGTCGGTTTCACCAGCAAAGGACCACAGGCGAGTACAGTTTATTGTCTGCATTTCGATATTGATCTTTACTATATTTCATTGATTAGTCATTAGTTATGTAATTATTTTCTATTATAAATTGTTGAGTCGGGAATGAGAAGTACCAAGGATGTGTGATCTGACCTTAGACCGTGTAGACCGTGTTGCATTTATTTCTTGTAGACCGTGTAGACCGTGTTGCATTTATTTCTTGTAGACAGTGTAGACAGTGATTTATTTATTGCAAAGTAGACCGTGTAGACAGTGATTTATTTATTCCATTTAAACTGTGTAGTTCGTGATTATTATTCTGTAGACAATGTTTCTTTATTGCAATATTTTCTGTAGACCGTGTAACTGTAGACCGTGTAATTGTAGACCGTGTAACTGTAGACCGTGTAATTGTAGATCGTGTAACTGTAGATCGTGTAACTTTAGACCGTGTAGACCGTGTCGTATAATTGTCCCGAGACCGATCACACATCAAAGGTACTTCTAACAGTTGGGGAAAGTCTGTTGTGTCTATTTATTTATTATTAGTTTTCTGTATTTCCTGTTTATTTTCAAAACTCATAATTGATGTCTAACCTTTGTTTATAGTCATTTTCTTTATTTGAAATTGCATTCAGTGAATTGTGCTCGTTCCATTCCTGACTGGAAACCAACATTTTCAGGTTAGCCGCGGATTCACTTAGCTTGGGGAGTGACGGGAATACTTACGGACAAAGCCTAGAGACTAGCTAGATAGTTGAGTTGTATTCATTCATTGAATTGTACAAGTTTATATTCTTCTACAAATGTAAAACTTGTGATCATTGTAAGTTAAATTAATTTCTGTGAATGAGCATTGGATTATTTGTGATTTTGATCTTCATGGCCGTGACAGCGTTCTACCGCCGATACTGCGACGTAGGCTGGCTTGGACACGTTTTGTATCCGTTTTAAAAAAAACGGGTGCGGGACGTGACAATGCAGCTTCTTGACGAACATCAAATCCTTTATCTTACTCCGCCAATAATGGTAGTTGGTACCGTTCAGGTTCACCATGCGCACCGGCTTTGCGTCCATCTATGCTTCTTGGTTTGACTGTTAACTCCTGACACTTCTTTGAACCCAAACCTCTGATACCACTCTGTTGGGAATGAAGCACGGAAACCGTTCCTCCAAACCAGAAAGTCCTGCGAGAGAACCGAGCAAAAGCACACAAACCAAAAATGCCAAACACAATCGCAGACACAAAGATTTTTGACATGGAAAACCCTTACGGGAAAAACCATGGGACGATCGGAGTCCAACACTAAAGAACCTCCACTAATGGAATAAAGAGAATACACCCTCTACAAGCTCCTCCCGATCCAATACAGATCACCACAACTCACTTGAAAGAAGAAATTTTTTGATTGCGGACTCCGAAGAACAAGAGATGCCGAAAAATTATTCGAAGCAATCTCTCCTTCAAAATAGTCCTTAATCCTCTCTCTCTCTCAAAGATTGTAAAGCACTCTTGTTTTTTAGATAAGTTTTCAACTAGCATACATCACCCTTTTATAAGCCCTTGGTAATCTATACATGGAAGACCAATATATATGGAAACTTCCAATATGCATCAATCATATATTTAATGGCAATCCAATCATAATTGGCTTGCCATATTTGGAAGCCCAATAATATGGAAAGCTACTATATGAAAGGTCCAATCATAAATATATGATCAAAGTAAATATAGAAATCCAATCATATAATTCCTTACCATATATGTTCAAAAATAGGATCCATGCACTCCCCGAGCTTCTCCGACACACGGATAGCGCTCGTCGCTCTCCGAGGTATTCTCTACATAGGTTGGAACCCCACCCTCTCCAACAATTTCCTTGGCCATCATCCAAATACAAGAAAGAGATAACTTTAAATTTTACAAGGCTCTGATTCTGCGAACCGAACATGGCCTTAGAGTTTTTGTCATCACTCTGTCATTAATCTGAATATTTCGGTGGATGGATCTCAACTTTCAATTACTTGTCCTTTGCACCAGAGTGATATCTAGAGAAAAATGGAAGAAATGATTCTTGTATAGACCCCAAAAAGTTGGGATAAGGCATTGTTGCAAAATAGAGGAAAATAATTCTTGCAGATTTGTCGTTCCCAAATCCTATGTCCCATATCTATAAAAATGTGTGGATCATCCTATCAATTTTTTATATATATAAAATAACACACAAAATCGATGGAACTCACATTTTACTGGAAGAACAGATAATGTCTGGGACAATGGATTTGGGGCAACATATCTAATATGATCAAAGGGGAAGGAGGGGTGGGGGGCGGGAGGGGGTGGCTGGAGGGAGTTGATGAACCAAATAAATGTATTGGGACCTACTCTCTCTCTCTCTCTCTCTTTATATAAATTTGCCTACAAACTTGTTCTTTTGGGGGCTGTTTGGTTCGCGAAAGTGGACTGTTTGGCTCGCGGAAGTGAAATGAAGTAAAAATTTTGGAAGTGAAGAGTTTGGGTATGCATTGCGTATGCGCGTCATGCGTACGCATATTTCATGAGTTCATTCATTTGGATGGTTGTTAGAAATGAGTTGAAAAGTTTAGGACATGTTTGGTTGTAAGTTTAAACTTCATTTTCTGAGTTTAAACGTTACAATAGAATAAAATTGTGATCGGTTGAGTGGCCTACATTTACACTCTCTTTTTTGAAAAAATCAATGTTATAATGTAGAAAGGAATAGTTGATGATTTTATTGGTACATATATATGTAGGAACGAAATAGTAAAGCGTAATACTCTAGAGGGGGGGGGTGAATAGAGTTGGCAGCGGAATAATGCTAAATAAAAAATGTTAGCAGCACAATCACAGAATATTAATCACAACTGAAATAATGTAAAGGCAAAGTTAAGAGAGCAAACGCAAAGACAGCGATGTATACTGGTATCCCTCTGTTGAGGACTAATCCAGTCGGTAGAACTCTTGCTACCAGTTGAATCCACTATTGGAAAAACTGCAAGTTTTCTTACGAAGTCCTTGCAACTTCTACAACGCGAGCTTTGATACGAAGAACTCGTCCAACTTCAAATGTGAAGAGGTATTCTTCAATCAAGCCTTCTGATTACAATCTCTCAGAAACTTCTAGACCGTACCGCACTGGCAAATTGACTAGAGGATTGTAACTGGCTTGGGATCTGAAATTGAAAGCTCTAGAAAACTCTTTGGAAGACTGAAAGCTTTAGATAGAGAGAAGATTGAAAGTGAATGAGTGAGTTGAAATGATCGAAATCCTTCTCTATTTATAGGAGTTCCAAAGGCAGACTTCTGTCAGAATTCGGGCAAAATTCGGGCAGAACTCTATGAGCAAATCTCGGTCAAATCCGCAACTGTAGGAGGACCAAGTTCCAGAGATTCAAGATCACAACGGCCACCAGCCGAACTCTGGCCGAACTCTGGCCGAACTCTGGCCGAGTTCTGTCAGGGTTAGGTTAGGGTTTTTTAAAAATAGGTTTTGGTGATTTTTGAAAATCTTTTTGAAAACCTTTTTGTAAACATTTTGATAGGTCATTTTAAGAGCATTTTGAACTATTTTGGGGATAGCCTATTTGCCAGTACGACTCGGTGTACAACATATTCCTAGACTCAAATAAAATAAAAATTACATTGCATAGGAAATACAGACTCGAGTAGGCAAACAGATCTTCAGTCTTGAACGGAGTAGATAGCCAATCTTGCTTATGTCCAAGAAACCGAGATGTCCCAACTAGCTTTGTATATCCAGACAGAGTTTGATCAATTATTAAAATCTGGTTGACCATATGACCAATGGGCCAACAATCTCCCGCATTTTGATAATTGATAAACTATGAATGATATAACATTAAGCTTGTTCAAAAAAGAATCAAAACGTAAAATTGTTCATGTCCTGTATTTAACTCAAAAAAAATATGTTAGATCTTTAATTTTCTCCCCCTTTGTCACTTAGCAAAATAATTGCACAAGAGAAGGCTCCCCCGCATTTAATGCAGAAGGCTCCCCTGCAATTAATGCATAAGGAACAAATAGTGAGAAAACATAATAAATAAAACATAAAGAGTAGATATACATCATCACAGGCATGTAAAGTTTCTACAAATTATCATCACATGCATGCTATTGTTTATAAAGAATATTATCACAGGCATGCTATTATTTCAAAAACATAAAAGAAATCTTAGGCATGATGTTTCACAGGCAGTTTGTAATGAAGAAGCAGTATAAAGAGATAGTGCTTAAAACAAAGTGCTGAAAGAAACTGAAATATCATAAACGAAACACCATAAGCATGTCCATAAAAAAGTACTGAAAGCATACTACAAAGTGCTGATAAATATCAAAAGTACTGATAAAAAGAAAAACTGATAAAAACTTGGAATGTTGGAGCATTTCTAAGTATACAATAGAATGTCACTAAAAAATCAAATCACATCTCCTCATCACTATCCTCGTCATCATCATCATTAGCAGTTCGACCAGCATGACCGAAAGGACCAGCACCAGAAGTACCAGCGCCAGAAAGATGAGTAGGGGCGCCAACATAGAACTCACCAACGTAGTCACGAGGTGTACGATACCAATCATAGGCGTTACATGGCTGGAAGTAGGCATGGACAGCCTCATCCTCACAGCGGTAACCCGAAAAAGCTGGATCTCGAGGGATGGAGGCGACAGAGTGACCAGTCTGGGCAAAACGCAGATCGGCCAAGGAGTTTGCCATCGCCTGGTAACGGGTGACGTCGCGAAACTCACGCTCGCGAGCCATGTCCGTCAATGAGACGTGCAAAGCAGATAAGTGCTGATGTATGCCCTCAAATGTCATGGCATACTGATGAGGTGGTGGAGGAGGTGCAGTAGGAGGAGCAGTAGGTGGAGCTGAAGCAGTCCGGCTGCGATGAGATAGCTGAAGAAACTTGGGCTCAGAGTCCTGAGTACAAGTCGATAGATCGATCTCAAATCGCTGAAAGATACGAGGGAGAATCATCGCGTAAGATAGATTTCGATCTCTAGCACGACATTGTCCCATCATCTGAATAATAGTCTTAGGGGTGGAAAAAGGAATCCCCTTAAGAATAAGGTACATGGCGGACAGCTCAAGTGAGGTCACATCATCTTTGGAAGTGGATTTAGGAAGGATAGTAGAGTAGATGATGCGATGCAATTCGTAGTTGAACAAGTTCAGGTTGTTAGCCTTAAACTTTCCAGAGCGTACTCTGTCAGGAGCACAGAGTTTCGCTTTGAAACTAGTGAGTGTCGTGCCTTCGGGAAACTCGAATTCCGTGATGTCTACTAGCGGTTCACCTTCAATGGGAATACCAAGAATCTCCGCTAGGAGGGCATCATCGAACTCGATGTCGATGCCTCCAACACGTGTGCTCATAATAAAAGTGTTAACTACGAGATTGCAATAGAATAAACGAATAGCATTAGTAGCTATCGGGAAGCACAGTTTAACAAATAGGTGTAACCCTAATGCCTCAAACAAGTGACGATGATCGGGAAATACCGTCCATTTGATCGGAGCGCCGTCGCATATGGATCGGGTGGAAAAATCACCGTACCATAATAGGGCTTGGTCGAGGGTTTGGAAGAAAAACCCATCGAAAGCGCCGTCGCTCGTTTGGATCGGCGAAAAGAGTGAATCCGTGTGTGGATTCGAAGACGACCCTTCCTCACTAGGAGTGGTCTTCTTTTTCCTCTTGAATGGATTAAATTTAGGTGCCATTGAAAATAAAAAGCACAAATTGAAAGATGGAGAAAGAGGGAGTTATACCTCACGAAATTAGGATATGTTGTAGAGAATGTCGATCTCCGCACGATTCCAAATTTTGGAGAGATTTTACTAAGTAGATTGGAAGGAAAAAATTGGTGAAGAACTAGGGTTTGATGGCTCGGGTCGGCTGCTGCTGCTGCTGTTTGAATTGGTTTGGAAGCAATGAAAGAGAAGAAGCTCTCGGGTTCTGGATATATACTCAGATACCATCAACCGAACTCGGGCCGAATTCGGTCAGAGTTCTGGCCGAATTCGCCTAGGGTTCTTCAAAGTTGATTTTTGCCACTTCATTTTTATTTTCTCATTTCAAATATTTAATTCAAAGATTAGTTATTTTAGCCTTCAAATAACATAATTGATAATATTTTATGAATTAAATGTCTTTACACAGCGACTGTCTCGGATTAGCTGTAGGAGTACTGTCCCAGCTGGCGGAGGTTCACCGAGGAACTCTTAAATACCGCTTCGCTTCAACCATAGTTGTGGTGACAGACAGACTCTTTATTGGCTTGTCTCTAACACAGTTTTTGCATATTGAGATATAATCATAAAACAAAATCAATTAATATTATTGACGTCCAAAATTCCTAATTCTCGACGTAAATAATTGAAACGATCTTCCGCTAGAGGTTTAGTGAAGATGTCAGCTAATTGATTTTCAGTATCTATGTACACAAGGTTTATATCTCCATTTTGATGATGATCTCCAAGAAAATGATGTCTAATCTCGATATGTTTAGTACGAGAGTGACATACTGGATTCTTAGTCAAATTAATAGTGCTCGCGTTATCACAGAAAATAGGAATATGTGTGTAAAATAAATCATAGTCTTCTAGGGTTTGTTTCATCCACAAAATCTGAGCGCAACAACGTCCTGCGGCGATGTACTCAGCCTCTGTTGTTGATAGGGCTACAGAATTTTACTTTTTACTAGACCAAGAGACTAAAGCTTTGTCTAAGAAATGACATGTGCCACTTGTACTTTTTCTATCAACTTTGCATCCAGGAAAATCTGCATCCGAATAACCAATAAGGTCAAAGGATTTAGTTTTGGGATACCACAAGCCAACAGTAGAAGTGCCTTTAAGGTATCGAAAGATACGTTTAACTGCGGACAGATGTGATTCCTTTGGGTTAGCTTGAAAACGTGCACACAGGCAAACACTAAATATTATATCTGGACGACTAGCAGTAAAATAAAGTAAACTACCAATCATACCTCGATACTTACGTGTGTCGACTGGCTTGCCTTGTTCATCTGAATCAAGCTTTGTTGAAGTTGCCATCGGAGTGCCAATAGGTTTGACATTTTCCAGATCGAACTTCTTTAGCAAGTCTTTTGTGTACTTGGCTTGATTTATGAATGTCCCATTATCAGTTTGTTTGATTTGCAATCCGAGAAAGAATTTCAGCTCTTCCATCATGCTCATTTCAAACTCATTCTGCATACACTTAGAAAATTCTTGACACAGAGATTCATCAGTAGATCCAAATATAATATCATCAACATAGATTTGAATTAAAAGCAGCTTGCCATTAAAAGATTTAATAAAAAGTGTAGTATCAACCTTCCCTTTTGAAAAACCGTTATCAAGTAGAAAAGAGCTTAGACGATCATACCAAGCACGAGGGGCTTGTTTTAAACCGTATAGAGCTTTCTTCAACTTGAAAATATGATCTGGGTTTTTGAAATCCGTAAAACCTGGAGGTTGTGCTACAAAAACTTCTTCTTTTATAAAACCATTTAAAAAAGCACTCTTCACATCCATTTGAAAAAGTTTGAAATCATGAAAACATGCAAATGCACATAACATGCGAATGGATTCTAATCTCGCAACTGGGACATAAGTCTCATCGTAGTCGATACCTTCTTCTTGATTGTATCCTTGAGCTACGAGTCGAGCCTTGTTACGAGTCACTAAACCATTCTCATTCAGTTTGTTTCGGAATACCCAACGGGTGCCAATGACCGGATGATCAACATGCCTGGGAACAAGTTTCCAAACTTGATTTCGTTCAAATTGGTTTAATTCCTCTTGCATAGCATCTATCCAAAAACTATCACTACATGCTTCATCAATAGTTTTGGGTTCTAGCTGTGAAATAAATGCAACACTAGAAACAATATCTCTACAGGATGTACGAGTACTTACTCCCTTGGTAATATCACCAATTACCAAATCCTTTGGATGATTTGCTGTAAATTTCAACCTTTTTGGTTCATTCTGAAGGTAGCTGGTTCCTGGATCTTCTCTAGGAGGTTCAGCTAGTGCAGAGCTTGGTTGAGAATCAGCTGGAGTTGAGCTTGGTACAGATGAATCTTCGTCATTGTCATCAATCGTCATTTAATTTAATTCATCAAAGGTGACATTGATTGACTCTTCAATGATCATGGTACGTTTGTTGAAGACTCTGTATCCTTTGCTCTTGGCCGCATAACCTAAAAATATACCTTCATCGGCCTTTTCATCATATTTTCCCAAATTGTCTTTTGTGTTAAGAATAAAACATTTACAACCAAAAATTCTAAAGTATGAAACTGAAGGAATTCTATCAAACCATAACTCAAATGGAGTCTTCTTCGATTTGGGTCGAATTAGAACTCTATTGAGAACAAAGCAAGCTGTGTTGACAGCTTCAGCCCAGAAATATTTGGGTAGACTAAACTGGTTTAACATCACTCTGGCCATTTCGGTTAGAGTTCTGTTCTTACGTTCCACAACTTTATTTTGTTGTGGAGTCCTAGGGCAGGAGAACTCATGAATAAAACCGTGTGTGTCACAAAATTGCTCAAAATCAGCATGCTCGAATTCGCCACCATGATCGCTTCTTATGCGAGTGATCATGTAACCTTTTTCATTTTGTACTTTCTTGTAAAAGGCGACAAATTCGGATAATGCATCATTCTTGCGTGTCAAGAAATATACCCACGTGTATCTAGAAAAATCATCTACAATTATGAAAGCATAAAGTTTACCTCCGAGGCTAGCAACTCTGCTAGGACCAAATAAGTCCATATGAAGCAATTGTAGAGGTCTAGTAGTACATACTGCGTTTACTGACTTGAAAGTGAATCTGGTAGCTTTGTTCCTTTCACATTGACTGCATACCGAATCCTTCTTGAATGTAATGTCCGGTAAACCGCGTACTAGCTTCTTTGTGGATAATCTTGATATTGTATCCATATTAGCGTGACCGAGTCTCATATGCCACAGATGACTCTCATCACTCTTGGCCATTAAGCATCTACCTGAAATGTTAGTTTCTTCTAACAAATAGAAAACATATATATTATCTTTCCTGATACCTTCAAAGATAGTACTACCAGTTGAGCCATCAACTATAGTACATTTGTCTTTGCCAAAGTTGATGCCATAACCATGATCAGCTAGATGACTTATGCTGAGTAGGTTATGTTTCAACTCGGTAACCAGACAGACATCCTTAATTACAGGATAGGGAGACTTACCAACATCACTGATACCAATAATATACCCTTTCAAATTATTACCGAATGAGACATAGCCTTCCTTCTTTTTCTTCGACAGTATTGCAAATAGGGTAGCGTCACCGGTCATATGCCGTGAGCAACCGCTGTCGAGGATCCATTTGCTTCTAGCATGTGAAGGGTGTTCCACCTACAAAACAGTTTGCAGATGAAATCTTTGGTACCCATTTCTTGTAGGGTCCTGAATTGTTAGCTTTAGGTATCCAAGCATAAACATTTAGATCTACAAGCTTTCTCATTCTACATGCAGATGATATATGACCAATGAGGCCACAATAATGGCATTGTGCATGTCGAGTGTTGAAAGCTGAGTGGTGTGCATGGTTGGTAGATTTGGGTTTTCTAGTATAGAAGAAAGCATACCTATAATCTTGTTTGGGCTTGACCTTTTGGGGTAAAGGTTTGATAGGGTTAGGTCTGACAGTGTTTGGCTTGGGAATGTTCCGATTTCTCGGTAAGTGACACGTGTTAGGGTAGGAAGCAGCAGGCTCAGGCTATTTTCCTAACCTAATTTCCAATCTTTTGGAAGTGTCATACAACTTAGTATAATCAGAAGTAAGTGATTCCATTCTGATTTGTGCACATTGAAGACTTTTCTTCTCTATAGAAAGTTCTTCCTTGAGTTGGTCAATAATTTTGTCTTTCTCTTCAGATGACTTGGTAGTCTCGTGTAATAAGAGCTTTATTGAAGAAAGCTCACCAGACTCACTAACATTATTTCTAACCTCAGCTAGTAGGTCGGTAAGTCTACCTATTTCACCTTTGTACTCTTTGAGTACCTTTTTAGAGGTCTGATACTTACTACGCAGTTTTCTGTAATCAGTCATCAGGTCACTGAAGGCATCTCCTAATTGCTCAAAGGTGAAGTCATCATAAGTTTCTACAGGTTCAGTAGGTACCTGATCGGTTGCCATGAAGCATACATTTGCAGCGTCCTCTGAGTGTTCGTCTTCTGAGTCGCTGGCTTCACTCTCATGCCATATGCTGGTGTTGGCATATTTCCGAGATATTGATCTTTTCAGGTTCCCTTTTTCATACCTGTTGTTCTTCTTGCTCGATGATGAGTTTATGGGACAATCCTTCTTCATGTGTCCCTTCTTCTTGCAGCCATAACAGACAGCATCTTCTTGGTACCAGTTGTTGCTGTTGTTCTCTTTGACTCTCTTCTCATGTCTCATGAATCTTTTGAACTTCCTTGCTAGGAGAGCTTGATCTTCAGCGTCAGATCCACTGCTGTCTGAGTCATCTTCAGCAGCTTTTCTGTGCTGAGCCTTGAGGGTGATAGTCTTCTCCTTTGGTGCAGGCCCTTCAAAATCTTGTAGCTCCAGTTCATGAGTGAGTAGCTTACCCATGAGTACTTTGAGGGACATAGTTGTGAGGTCGTTCCCTTCAATGATTGCAGTAGCCTTTGGAATCCAGTTCTTGGTGAGAGCTCGCAAGAGTTTGCGAATCTTTTCATGGTTACTGTAATCTTTGTCTAGGGAGGACAAAAGATTTACAATATCCAAGAATCTCTCGAATATTTGTGTAACTGTTTCGTTGGGCTTCATTTTGAACGCCTCGTACTCTTGAGTAAGTCTGCTGACTTTAGATTCCTTGACTTGAGTCGTGCCTTCATATGTGACTTCGAGTAGCTTCTATACTTCATTAGCCGTTGTACAGATAGACATCCTGTTAAATTCAGTTCTGTCTAAAGCACAAAAGAGAGCATTAATGGCACGTGCGTCAAGACTGGCCCTTTTCTTTTCTTCCTCTGTATATCTGCTATAGGGTTTTTCAATTAAAACTCCATCAACATTTATACGAGGTGGCTTTTGATAGCCATCAAGAACAATGGACCATAAATCAAAATCAAGAGATTTCAAGAAGAAACTCATCCGTGTTTTTCAATATGTATAATTTGTACCATCAAATAGTGGGGGTCTGTTTGTGGCCTGGCCTTCACTTGTGAATTTCACAGTTGCCATGTGTTGTGCTGTGATCTATATAACAGTTAATTAAAATGAATAAATAATTGCACTGTTACCTTTGCTTTACCTGTAAAACCTGCTCTGATACCAATTGTAGGAACGAAATAGTAAAGCGTAATACTCTAGAGGGGGGGTGAATAGAGTTGGCAGCGGAATAATGCTAAATAAAAAATGTTAGCAGCACAATCACAGAATATTAATCACAATTGAAATAATATAAAGGCAAAGTTAAGAGAGCAAACGCAAAGACAGCGATGTATACTGGTATCCCTCTGTTGAGGACTAATCCAGTCGGTAGAACTCTTGCTACCAGTTGAATCCACTATTGGAAAAACTGTAAGTTTTCTTACGAAGTCCTTGCAACTTCTACAACGCGAGCTTTGATACGAAGAACTCGTCCAACTTCAAATGTGAAGAGGTATTCTTCAATCAATCCTTCTGATTACAATCTCTCAGAAACTTCTAGACCGTACCGCACTGGCAAATTGACTAGAGGATTGTAACTGGCTTGGGATCTGAAATTGAAAGCTCTAGAAAACTCTTTGGAAGACTGAAAGCTTTAGATAGAGAGAAGATTGAAAGTGAATGAGTGAGTTGAAATGATTAAAATCCTTCTCTATTTATAGGAGTTCCAAAGGCAGACTTCTGTCAGAATTCGGGCAGAATTCGGGCAGAACTCTATGAGCAAATCTCGGTCAAATCCGCAACTGCAGGAGGACCAAGTTCCAGAGATTCAAGATCACCACGACCACCAACCGAACTCTGGCCGAACTCTGGCCGAACTCTCGCCGAGTTCTGTCAGGGTTAGGTTAGGGTTTTTTAAAAATAGGTTTTGGTGATTTTTGAAAACCTTTTTGAAAACCTTTTTGTAAACATTTTGATAGGTCATTTTAAGAGCATTTTGAACTATTTTAGGGATAGCCTATTTGCCAGTACGACTCGGTGTACAACATATTCCTAGACTCAAATAAAATGAAAATTACATTGCATAGGAAATACAGACTCGAGTAGGCAAACAGATCTTCAGTCTTGAACGGAGTGGATAGCCAATCTTGCTTATGTCCAAGAAACCGAGATGTCCCAACTAGCTTTGTATATCCAGACAGAGTTTGATCAATTATTAAAATCAGGTTGACCATATGACCAATGGGCCAACAATATATAGGAGGAGGCAAGTTTCCTCCATATTTTTTATCCGATGTGAGACTAAATATGTCCTCATAACTCAACACTCCCCCTTAAAATGGGCGATAGATATCAGTCATCCCCATCTTGTTACAAAAGATATCAAACTCTCTAAGACTTAAAGCTTTAGTTAGACAGTCAGCTAACTGCTCCCCTGATTTCACATAGCTCAAAGTCAAAACTCCTTTATCCAGCTGCTCCTTGATGAAGAACCGATCAATCTCCACATATTTGGTGCGATCATGCTGAACTGAATTATTTGCAATATTAATTGCTAATTTGTTGTCACACCAAAGTTGTAGAGAGTCTCATCTAAATAATCGCATCTCTGATAATAAGTTCTCCACCCACATTATCTCGCACAGACTAACTGTCATAGTCCTGTACTCAGCCTCAACTGTAGACCTAGAAACTACATCTTGCTTCTTGCTACGCCAAGATACAAGATTGCCTCCAACAAACACACAGTAACCTGTAGTGGACCTGCGATCATCCATACAATCCGTCCAATCGACATCACAGTAGCCTTCGACTCTCAGATGTCCCGAACTTCTGAGCCAAAACCCCTTTCCTGGACTTTCTTTAATATACCTGAGAATTCTGTGAACTACCACCATATGCTGCTCTCTGGGATCATGCATATATCTACCCTCCACACTCACGGCATGAGTAATATCAGGTCTCATGTGGCATAGATATATAAACCGACGAACTAATCTTTGATATTGCCCCTTACTCACCGAATCACCACCCTCAGCACACAACTTGTGGTTCTGCTCGATAGAAGTACAAGCAACCCAGCAACCCAACATTCCTGTCTCTGAAAGATGGTCCATAGCATACTTTTGCTGAGAAAGCACGATACCCTTTCGTGACCTTGCAATTTCAATTCCAATGAAGTACTTCAACTGTCCTAGATCCTTGACTTCAAATTCCTCTCCAAGTCTTTTCTTCAACCGTAGAATCTTCTCAGTATCATCTCCAGTAATTACAATATCATCTACATAAACTGCAATAACAGTGATACGAGTTTTGGAGTGCCTGTAAAACACAGTATGATATTGTAAAACCCTAAATTTCTACTATTTTTTATTATTAAATTTGGTACCGATTTAAATATTTGTATTGTACGTCGTATAGTCGTATTATACGTCGCGCACGAAATTTTATTTTTTTTCGAATTTGCTCGACGAGTGCGATTATGTACGAGCGTACATATTTTTGAAAAATACTTTTCTTCTATTTTTATGGTTTCAAAAAATTATACATAATAATCATTTAGCTATCGTACCAAAATTTTCAAGTTCATTATTTTATTTATTTTATTTACACAAAGGCTTTCGTTTATACAGTTATTAAATTATAAATAATATTTTTAGTGCGTACATGTATTGCATAAATATTTTATTAGTGTAATTTTCAAAATTATTAATATTAATATTTTATTATTCAAAAAGATTTATTATTTTTGAAATTATTATTATTAGTATTTTGGAAAATATATTTCAAAATAATTGTGGCGATTTAAAATCTTAATTTGAACCTATGGATTTATTTATATGGTTAAATATTTGAATTTTAAATTTTTCTATTGATTTTAAACCAATAATTTAATTTGATTCAAATTTGATTTGCATTGGGAATTGGATTTAGATTTAGATTTGGATTTAAATAATCTTAAATTAAATGGTAAATTATCTACTTGGGTTTTAAACCAATCCTAACCCTTATCTTATTGGGAATTTCCACATCCTATAAATAGACAGGTACTCCTCCAATTCATTATTGATCCATAATAATTAATCTTCCACAAATTATTCTACCACAAACGTGCGTGTACCGTGTCCGTGTTCCACCATCCACAATCTTATTCCATTCTTTTTACAAATATATTCATGTTCCCGTGTCGGACACACCCCGACACCAAATTCCTAAACCTAACCCTAGCCCTAATCCTAACCCTACGCCTCCCGAACCATCACCACAGGACCATCGGCCAAACCCGAACTCCACCAGAACCACCCCGGCCACCTCCTAGCCACTGCTCTCACTGCCACCAGTACCCCGCCGGCATCACCATCATCATCACCACACCTCCTCTGCCATCACAGACCATCACCCGCCGCCACGGCCAACACCGGCATCACCATCATCATCACCACACCTCCTCTGCCATCACAGACCATCACCGGCCGCCACGACCAACGCCGGCGCCACCACCCAGGAAAACCCAATTAAAAGAAAATTAAAACCTAACCCTAGACTGACCTTATCGTGAGCTCCGCCGGAAACCCCCTTTGTCGCCGGCGCCGCACCCTCCACTCGGCCAAGAACCGACGAAACCCTCGCTCGCGCCGACCCAGCGCCCTGTCCCGACCTCCCAGATCCGCGCCATCCGCCTTTCCCCAACCAAACCGATCGGCCTCCGCCACCCCCCACAGCCACTGATCCCCGGCGCTGCCCTCCACTTTCGAACAGATCCGCGTCCGCCGCCGGGCTGACCCCTCTCCGGCCGCCCACCGAGAAATCCCCAAACCCTCCGTCCAATCTCTCGTTTCCTTCGCTTCCTTCTCCACCTGAGACCGCCCAACCCGCCGCCGCGTCGCCAAGTCCGCCTGTCCGTGCCTTTCCTCCGCTGCCGCGGTGCTGCTCGACGCCGATCGCCCCCTCGACCTTTCCCCTTTCTCCACCAAGCGCCACCCCGAGTCAGCATGGCCACCTCCGCGAGTCCCCCTTCGTCTCGAACCGAGTGGCCGCCATGGCTGAGCCACCGCCTCATCCCTTCTCCTCCACAAGATCACCCTTCTTCTCTCAGCGCCTGGACCGCTCACTCCCTCTCTGACCTTCCCTTCTCTAACTCTTTCTCTATTCGATTTTATTTCTTCTGTTTTTTTAATCTGTGTTTGTACAGCCTACAGACGTTGTTCTCCTCGAAAGAGGAGAACACTACATTGCATTTTTTAATTTTTATTATTTATTTATTTTATTATTATTATTATTATTATTATTATTATTATTATTATTATTATTACTATATGGATTATTTATTATTATTAGGTTATATTATTTACTGTTGTTATTATTATTATTACTAAAGTGTTTTTGTTTTGCTATTATTCTTTGGTTTTGTGGCTCCCATAAAAATTAATACTAATATTAATATTTTTCAAACTATTTAGTAACAAAATACGTATTAGGGCTTGACCCTATATGTAGAATTTAAAACTGAATTTCAAAGCCTAACTATAGTATTATTTAGGATATTTTCTGTAGCTTTGACCTACAAATGTTATTTTGACCAAAAAAATAGGTTTTTCCTTAGAATATTTTTTTTGTATTTTCAAAGGTTTATCTATAAATTATTTTAACTAAGAAAATATATTTTAAGTATTATAAAATATTTTCTAAAACACAATATAATTAATTGATTTCCTACGGTTTTTCTCTATCCCGTGATTCAGCTCATCTTTCCTATTCCTTTGCCATTTCTGAACTACCTTATGTCCACCCTAACAAATTTGACCCTTCTGAACCCAATGGAACCAACCGTGTCACCACTCGTGGTCACCTTGTATAGTTGTTGCACCAAGGTTGAAGTTCGTGCCACATTGATTATCTCAGCACACCAGGTGTACTACCAGGCAAGACACCTTATCATTTACTGTTTACTTATTTTAGCTCATATTTCATGCATTGCTCATTATTTTCTTATGCAAAATAAACTGTGATACATGGCATAACTGTTAGAACTTACTGTTCTTTTATATTTTCTGCTATGTATTATTTTTCTCATATTAAACCTAGATTTAAGGGACCACCTTGTGTATTGCATTTATTGGCCTTGACACGTTGTAACACGAAGTTGTGTGTCGCATGTGGGACACGAAAGTGCGTGATTGGCTGGCCACCAGTACGTACAAGCCGTGCGATAGGAATAACTGCTAATAGAGGTTGCATGCTAGTTTGACTTAGCGGTTATAGTGGTTTGTGTTGTGGATACAACACAGTAGGCATTGGACGGGGAGGACAATTCCTTAGTGTATGGGCTTCGATGCACTTTTTTTTGTAACACGTGAGCTCCGCCGGAGACGCGGATCAGATTACCCATGATTACTGACGGCCACTGACGATTCCGCGGAACGTCATGCTCTTACTGATGGGGCCTCTGGTGCCCAAGAGGGGACTATGTCGATCCTATTTAGCCAGGGCCCATGCGTAAAAAGGATTGTTCTTAACTATATTTTACTTAGAACGGTTGGCTACCCTATCCGTTAGGTACGAGTACTTTTGGTTTGGGTACTTGTATCTGACCGTGGCTTGGAACAATAACTTGTCGCGGATTAGTTTGTCACATCTTGTCCTTGTTTGGTTGTAGGTGTGACTTACTACTTCGATGAGAAGGTATTGAACCTTGTTGGGGTCCGAATACCATATTGGATTCATGACATAGAAAGATACGTCACCGTGAATTAGTTTACCATCTCATATCCTTGTTTGGTTGGGGGGATGGTACGCTCGTTCAGTAGGTGCGTATTGAACCATGTTATAATTCGATTTACTTATTTATTTGAGCAATATTTATTCAGTTTATATGGCATGATATTATGTATCTTGTTACGTCCCTCTGAGGACCTGGTTATCTTTCCAGGTGTGTGCTATTGTCTTTCGCAGGTGCTTTAGCTCTAGCCGTGTTCATTGCTATTTCTCGAGGATGATTGTACTTGGATCGTCTTCGCTTCGCTCGCCACTCATTTTATTCTCCATGTATTTTATTTCCTTATTTTGTTGGTAGTGGATTTGTCTTCGCCCAACATATTGTATCAAAACAATTCATTATCTTTATATGATGTCTTTTATTCATTTATTTGCGTGGATGAGATTAGTTATGGTTCAACTGCATTTTACAGCTTATGTATTTATACGAGACTTCTATATATTGGAGTATACTTCGTATGAATACAGCTGGCATGTCTATGTTCCTAGTCCTACGTATTTTGGGACTGGGGCGTTACATGTTTTTGTGGTGGCCCATGCAGATCTAGATAAATTGTTTGGTTACTTTGCCGTACCAAGCAAGCCTGCGTATAGGATTAAAAGTTTAGGATCTCATCCACATACTTGACCTCTTTCCTTGATTTTATCTACCGTTTGACTCATCAATTGCATCTTGCTTGCTTCCTTCCATCCATATTCTTATCTTCCCTTCGTGCTTGCTAAAGATTGACCCTACTAGTTAGATGTCCCAAACACCCTTAGCTTAATTCTTTAAGTTGGGTAGAATACTCCACACACCCTTGACCATTAAGGGAATACAAATAAGATTATCTAGACCATAGGGACTAGAGGGAATTAACCCATTTGGACAACCAAGCCTTGGTCAATAAAACCGTCGAATGATGGTATAGGATAAAAGACTTAGATCCTTATGACTCTTAGACTATTCATAATTGATTTTATACATCTACCATCGTGCCTATATTTTTACTATAAACTAATGATGCTAATGTAGCCTAGTTTTTGTAAGCTTATCTTTTTATCAAGCTTGATCAAGACATATGTTATTGGAAGAGCTCCCGCTAACATGTTGTCTTATCAGAACCGGTACACCATGGTCTGATCAACCAAGTGCACTTTGGTTCGCTTTTGCCTATTATTCAACATGGATTGGGACATAGTTAAACTTGTCCTCTAGAGTCCCATCCGTGACTGCCTTGGCAACTCCTTTGAAATTTTTCGATCGTCTTTGAATCACGTATTCGTATTTGATAACGCCTCCTTCGAACTCTATATTGCTTTCGCCTTCACCTATTTTAGGATGACGAAGGCGTTATACTAAAACTTTCTCTAGCCTTCCTATCGGCTATGACCATTCTCACTCGATGTTGCTATATCTTCATCCTAAACTACTCGACCCTATCAAGACCCTCTAATCGCTTAATTAAAGCGAATCTATTTTGTTCTCTTAATCGTGACCCTCATTCATTACCCGTGACCATACCGTATTATTTTTCTACGATCTAGATCGCGATTTCTTACGACATGATTTTGTAAAAACAATGTCATCGTTGGATCCCCATTGATGTAATGCCCCGCTCCGTACGAGGCATTTGGGTTGGCTTGTTGGATACTATCAGAATGTTGGACCATGACTTATGTTGGGAATCAGGAGAATTGAGACTGATGCAGTCTCTCTTAATTGGCTAGACGGAATGGATATTGAAACGTGGCTCGCTGGTGGAGCTACGCTTAGCGGGATTGGAGCAGGAAGACCCTTTTATGCAGGCAAGTAGAACTGTCCTCCTTCCTCCTTATTCCTGCATGGTTAATAAATGGAATAATGTGATACTATGAATTGTCCCTAAATGTCCCTTGTTTTGGTTGCCGAATAATTGAGTTGCTTATGTTAAGAATTATTGAACTGCTGAATGAATCACACTCGAACTGCTAATGCGACTTGATGCTTGAAATGAATTGATAATGCCCCTTCGGTTAATAATGTATAAGCAATGAATACTTGAGTAATGAGATGCTACGAGAATGATACATGAGTAATGAACTGGCTATGCTATTAACACAAAGAATTGAATGAAACACTGGAACCATGTACCTTCTGTATAACTGTTGTTGTTGCCTGCTTCCTTATAAGAAATGAAAGAAAGAATATTGTCCCTATGATATGAATGAAATGATGCAGGTCCTATCGATATCAATGAAATGTTATTTTGTTCCTCTTAGAAAGGAATGATATGAGAAATGTTGCAATGATTGATGCAATGAAAAATAAGGCTTGGGATCATTGAGATCACCAAGTGAACAGGTAAAAATATTGGAAAGATGAGATGATAAACTGTTGCCTTTTCTTATCCTATTATTGTATCATGCGACTTCGAACACGATCGGGTCGGACACGCATTCGTATGACCATAGACGTACTTGTATACAAGGATTTCCTCGAATGGTACCCGCGGCGGTGGGATCGAGTCGGCCTAGGAGGAATTGGTGCTTTGGTAGCACGGTATTGGGATCCTCATTCGGGCTTGCAACCTGGTGAAGGGCACATCCCATACCCTATGAAGTCCTATATGGCACGTCGACATGGTGTACAACCACCAGTGGTCATGTAGTCAGGATACATGCTAATAAATGTTTTGTGCAGACAGAGTAAGAATATCATATTATCCTGTATTTTATACAGGTACGAGGGAGTCGGCTATCGGTAAGAAATTACTTAAATATGATAATTCAATATATGTGTTGGTTTATCTTGCGTGCTTACGTTCCAAATAAGTAAATGATGCTGTATGTAGCCTTTCAGTATGAGATCCTGCTTAACATGTTAAATTAAGTATGCTAGAAAGATGCCATGCTATAATCATTGCTCAAATACAACATACATGCTAAGTGGTGCTTGAAATGAGAACTGTTATAACATGTTTAAGATGTTAATGTTAACGATGCCTCAATGATGCCTTTTCATGATAATACTTAGTATGCTTCAATGATGCCTTTGCATGATAACACCAAGAATGCTAAAATGATATGTCCACATGAATGCTATTAAGAATATGTTTACATGCTTCACTCTGATTATTACCCATGAACTGTAAACTAATGCTAGGCCCCAAGTAGAAAGATCATACTAATAAATGCTTGCTTAAATGATCACTTTAATGTTGGTTTATGCGAGTGGGTTGGATTCTGCTCGCCAGTACATAGATGATGTGCTGACCCACGTTTTATGGGCAGGTGCTCGTGCTTGGGATATTCTACACACGAAGATTGGCTTGATTGGTCCCACGGCATCGAAGATTTGTTGGGCATACAGAAGCTCTCCTTGTACAAGATGATGTCTTCTGTTTATAAAGGGCATAATGTATGGAACGTTGTAATCAGTTGTATCAGTGAGAATGTAAGCCAAGTCAGCATATCGAGTTGTAATCCAATGTATCCAAGCATCAAATGAAGACTTTGTAGTATTGCTCAGTTGGCTTTCAATGTAATGTGAGATGTGTTGTAAGCAGTGTACTTCAATACAAGTCTTGTACTCTTCTTCAATTATAAATAAAGAGAATAAAGTCCTGTATATATCTCTGTGTGACTTCAAGTTATCCTTTTATCTCCGCTGCCATAAAGAAGTGATGTACTTCTATTCAATGGGAAAGATTGTCCTCACTAACTTCAATTTGTCTGCTTTTGCCACTGCAATGTGTTCCTATTTGAAGAATTATCACCAATATACCATCTTTGCCTTGTACAAGTGCAATATCAGACTTATACGGCATCACGCCCAAGCGAGGACGATCGATTCCAAGAGATAAAATATGTAAATAAATGACTACGAATCGAGGCATGACAATTGATACCCCCCTTGTGTCCTCTAACCCCCTACTAATTCTTAATTTCGAGGACAAAATTCTTTTAAGTTGGGTAGGATGTAAAACCCCTAAATTTCTACTATTTTTTTATTATTAAATTTGGTACCGATTTAAATATTTGTATTGTACGTCGTATAGTCGTATTATACGTCGCGCACGAAATTTTATTTTTTTTTCGAATTTGCTCGACGAGTGCGATTATGTGCGAGCGTACATATTTTTGAAAAATATTTTTCTTCTATTTTTATGGTTTCAAAATATTATACATAATAATTATTTAGCTATCGTACCAAAATTTTCAAGTTCATTATTTTATTTATTTTATTTACACAAAGGCTTTCGTTTATACAGTTATTAAATTATAAATAATATTTTTAGTGCGTACATGTATTGCATAAATATTTTATTAGTGTAATTTTCGAAATTATTAATATTAATATTTTATTATTCAAAAAGATTTATTATTTTCGAAATTATTATTATTAGTATTTTGGAAAATATATTTTGAAATTATTGTGGCGATTTAAAATCTTAATTTGAACCTATGGATTTATTTATATGGTTAAATATTTGAAATTTGAATTTTTTTATTGATTTTAAACCAATAATTTAATTTGATTCAAATTTGATTTGCATTGGAAATTGGATTTATATTTAGATTTGGATTTAAATAATCTTAAATTAAATGGTAAATTATCTACTTGGGTTTTAAACCAATCATAATCCTTATCTTATTGGGAATTCCCACATCCTATAAATAGGCAGGTACTCCTCCAATTCATTATTGATCCACAACAATTAATCTTCCACAAATTATTCCACCACAAACGTGCGTGCACCGTGTCCTTGTTCCACCATCCACAATCTTATTCCATTCTTTTTACAAATACATTCATGTTCCCGTGTCGAACACACCCCGACACCAAATTCCTAAACCTAACCCTAGCCCTAATCCTAACCATACGCCTCCCGAACCATCACCACAGGACCATCGGCCCAACCCGAACTCTACCATAACCACCCCGGCCACCTCCTAGCCACTGCTCTCACCGCCACCAGCACCCTACCGGCATCACCATCTTCATCACCACACCTCTTCTGCCATCACAGACCATCACCCGCCGCCACGGCCAACGCCGGCATCACCATCATCATCACCACACCTTCTCTGCCATCACAGACCATCACCCGCCGCCACGGCCAACGCCGGTGCCACCACCCAGGAAAACCCAATTAAAAGAAAATTAAAACCTAACCCTAGACTGACCTTGCCGTGAGCTCCGCCGAAAACCCCCTTTGTCGCCGGCGTCGTACCCTCCACTCGGACAAGAACCGACGAAACCCTCGCTCGCGCCGACCCAGCGCCCTGTTCCGACCTCCCAGATCCGCGCCACCCGCCTTTTCCCGACCAGGCCGATCGGCCTCCGCCACCCCCACAGCCACTGATCCCCGGCGCTGCCCTCCACTTCCGACCAGATCCGCGTCCGCCGCCGGGCTGACCCCTCTCCGGCCGCCCACCGAGAAATCCCCAAACCTTCCGTCCAATCTCTCGTTTCCCTCGCTTCCTTCTCCGCCTGAGACCGCCCAACCCGCCGCCGCGTCGCCAAGTCCGCCTGTCCGTGCCTTTCTTCCGCTGTCGCGGTGCTGCTCGACGCCGATCGCCCCTCGACCTTTCCCCTTTCTCCACCAAGCGCCACCCCGAGTCAGCATGGCCACCTCCGCGAGTCCCCCTTCGTCTCGACCGAGTGGCCGCCATGGCTGAGCCACCGCCTCATCCCTTCTCCTCTGCAAGATCACCCTTTTTCTCTCAGCGCCTGAACCGCTCACTCCCTCTCTGACCTTCCCTTCTCTAACTCTTTCTCTATTCGATTTTATTTCTTCTGTTTTTTTTTAATTTGTGTTTGTACAGCCTACAGACGTTGTTCTCCTCGAAAGAGGAGAACACTACAGTGCATTTTTTTAATTTTTATTATTTATTTTATTATTATTATTATTATTATTATTAGTTATTATTATTATGATTATTATTACTATATAGATTATTTATTATTATTATTAGGTTATATTATTTACTGTTGTTATTATTATTATTACTAAAGTATTTTTGTTTTGCTATTGTTCTTTGGTTTTTTGGCTCCCATAAAAATTAATACTAATATTAATTTTTTCATACTATTTAGTAACAAAATACGTATTAGGGCTTGACCCTATATGTAGAATTTAAAACTGAATTTCAAAGCCTAACTATAGTATTATTTAGGATATTTTTTGTAGCTTTGACCTACAAATGTTATTTTGACAAAAAAATAGGTTTTTCCTTAGAATAAATTTTCTGTATTTTCAAAGGTTTATCTATAAATTATTTTAACTAAGAAAATATATTTTAAGTATTATAAAATATTTTCTAAAACCCACTATAATTAATTGATTTCCTACGATTTTTCTTCATCCCGTGATTCAGCTCATCTTTCCTATCCATTTGCCAATTCTGAACTACCTTATGTCCACCCTAACAAATTTGACCCTTCTGAACCCAATGGAACCAACCGTGTCACCACCCGTGGTCACCTTGTATAGTTGTTGCACCAAGATCGAAGTTCGTGCCACATTGATTATCTCAGCACACCAGGCGTACTACCAGGCAAGACACCTTGTCATTTGCTGTTTACTTATTTTAGCTCATATTTCATGCATTGTTCATTATTTTCTTATGCAAAATAAACTGTGATACATGGCATAACTATTAGAACTTACTGTTCTTTTATATTTCCTGCTATATATTATTTTTCTCACATTAAACCTAGATTTAAGGGACCACCTTGTGTATTGCATTCATTGGCCTTGACACGTTGTAACACGAAGTTGTGTATCGCATGTAGGACACGAAAGTGCGTGATTGGCTGGCCACCAGTACGTACAAGCCGTGCGATAGGAATAACCGCTAATAGAGGTTGCATGCTAGTTTGACTTAGCGGTTATAGTGGTTTGTGTTGTGGATACAACACAGTAGGCATTGGGCGGGAAGGACAATTCCTTAGCGTATGGGCTTCGATGCACTTTCCCTTTGTAACCCGTGAGCTCCGCCGGAGACGCGGGTCAGATTATCCATGATTACTGGCGGTCGCTAACGATTCCGCGGAACGTCATGCTCTTACTGATGGGGCCTCTGGTGCCCAAGAGGGGACTATGCCGATCCTATTTAGCCAGGGCCGATGCATAGAAAGGATTGTTCTTAACTATATTTCACTTAGAACGGTTGGCTACCCTATCCGTTAGGTACGAGTACTTTTGGTTTGGGTGTCACATCTTGTCCTTGTTTGGTTGTAGGTGTGACTTACTACTTCGATGAGAAGGTATTGAACCTTGTTGGGGTCCGAATACCATATTGGATTCATGACATGGAAAGATACGTCACCGTGAATTAGTTTACCATCTCCTGTCCTTGTTTGGTTGGGGGGATGGTACGCTCGTTCAGTAGGTACGTATTGGACCATGTTAGAATTCGATTTACTTATTTATTTGAGCAATATTTATTCAGTTTATATGGCATGATATTATGTGTCTTGTTACGTCCCTCTGAGGACCTGGTTATCTCCCCAGGTGTGTGCTATTGTCTTTCGCAGGTGCTTTAGCTCTAGCCGTGTTCATTGCTATTTCTCGAGGATGATTGCACTTGGATCGTCTTCGCTTCGCTCGCCACTCATTTCATTCTCCATGTATTTTATTTTCTTATTTTGTTGGTAGTATATTTGTCTCTGCCCAACATATTGTATCAAGACAATTCATTATCTTTATATGATGTCTTTTATTCATTTATTTGCGTAGATGAGATTAGTTATGGTTCTACTGCATTTTATAGCTTATGTATTTATACGAGGCTTCCATATATTGGAGTATACTTCGTATGAATACAGCTGGCATGTCTATGTTCCTAGTCCTACGTATTTTGGGACTGGGGCGTTACAGATATCCATTGCACTGCCTACTCCATACCATATACTGTAAGCCTGAGTCTATCAAACCATGCTCTTGGAGACTGCTTCAGCCCATACAAAGACTTTTTCAATTTGCATACCTCTTCAGTTGCTTGTGAAGCATCAAAGCCCGGTGGAATCTCCATATACACCTCCTCCATGAGATTTCTATACAAAAAGGCATTCTTGACATCTAGCTGATGTAGTTGCCAATTGAAGTTGGCACCACATGACACCATCACCCGTACAGTGCTTATCTTTGCTACTGGCGAAAAGGTCTCATCATAATTGATACCCTAAATTTGGTTGTCGCCTTTAACAAGAAATCTGCCCTTGTATCTGTCAATCTTGCCCTCTAGAGTCTGCTTAACAGTATAAACTCATTTACATCCAACAGCATGCTTTTCAGTTGGCAGTGGTACCAGCTTCCATGTGTCATTTTTTTCCAAGGCCTGAAGTTCCTTCTTCATGGCACTCAACCACCTAGGATCTTCCTTAGCTACCTGCCAGTTGTTAGGTATAAGCACTGAATGCAATGATACAAGGAAGGACTTATATGCAGGTGGAAAAGATGTATATGAAATGTAATATGCAATGTCAGTATCCCAACTGCAAAAGTTAGCCGGAGGTTTTCCAGCATTGGTTCTAGAAGTTCTATGAAGCAAGACAGAAATATCAAAAGTATCAGGGGAGGAATTGTTATCATGTGACTCAGGTGGAAGGGCTTAAGAAGGACCTGGAGAAGAGAGACTTGGGATATTAGCATTTGTTGGTACTGGCATAGACAAAGGAGGAAGAGACTCATGCTGCTCATGTTGCTTGTGATGCTCATGCTCCCTAAGCTCCCCTTGATTGTCAGACTATCGGTTCCCTTCTGAGGCACCACCACTCCTCGATGACTCAAAAGGACATGGAATTGTATCGACTATGATGTCATTCTCATTATTCTTTCCCTCTCTACTAACATCAGTAGAGCCATCCTTGAACAAGAAACTCAACTCCGTCTTCTTCCCATAAAATGGTTCAAACTCCACGAAGGTCACATCTATACTGACAAACAGCCTTCTTTCAGTGGGACACCAACACTTGTATCCCTTCTGACTTGATGAGTAGCCCACAAAAATACATTAACTGCTTGTGAATCTAGCTCTCACCGTCGATCTGCAATCTCTTATGAAACATGTGCATCCCGTACCCAGTGTAAGGGCACGAGACCGTGGGTACGTCCAGCCTATACCGCATTGTTGGCGGTAGAACGCTGTCCTAGGTCATAAACATCTAACACAGTATAAATGTACTTGTACAGAATATACTCTCGAATCGGAGGACATCTTAAAAGATACAACTCAATCACATAAACTAGAGGTAGATAAATGGCACGATAAGATAGATATGAAATCCACAGAGAGATACAACCAGAATATGAAATGAGATTAAGTGTTATCATACAATAACATCTAAAAATTCAATCTCAAGGACAACAAAAATAAGATAGATAAAATCCTAACAAGCTAGTTCATGAACTAAGGTAGTCTCCTCAGTACAACTGGATCCTCCTGAGGGTCCAAGTCGCAAGTGGCATCTATGTCAGCTCCAAAGGGTAGTGCAAGAGTCCTCCAAGTTATCCGTAATATTTTGTCAACGGGTCCAATCAGGACAGGAACGAGCACAAATCTCTGAATACAGTTCCATCACATGGCAGTAAATATAGAACAAGCAGTAGAATAAAATACATGAATTTTAGAGAGATGTACATGAAGAATATGAAATACATAAAACTCCGTAGAGAGGGATGTACATGAACAGTTAAAATAGACAAATCTGAGTACATGAAAGTTGTATAGAAAATAAGAACTGTAAGTAAATATAAGTGATTTAGAGCACAAGATGGTTATATAATCGGGTTAGGTTTGCACATGATTATTCTAAGGTAACTCCATTATATGTAAAGGTATAACAGACATGTACATGATTACACTAATTGGGAATTAACCACAAAACCACTTCTACTCACCCCTACCATAACCAATACACAAGGATCTGGTCAAGTTACGTTATGTACATGATAGTTAGTTTTACATGAAGCACATGTGAACATGAGAGTACATGAGAGCACATGAGTGTACATGAAGAGATACGAGTACAAGGAGTACATGACGCACATGATAAAGTACATGAACATGAAATACTCGATGCACCCGCTGGGGGATAACATCTCATAAAAAGATCCATATAGTACCAATCCGTGATAACGACGTGTCAGCATCAAGTAAAGTAGTCTAAAGCAAACAATATAGATACTATCATGAATAAAAAAGATCAAAAAATGTACTCGCCTGATAACCTTAACAACTGATATATAGAGATGTCTAAACTGGAGTCACAGAGTCCTATTTAGAGCAATACAGGTTACAAAGAGTTCAAATTATAATAATTAAAGTTTACAATACAATCTACATAATACTAGGCCTCTCTAGGTCAAAAGTTAACCCTTGGTCAACTCTTAGTCAAACTAAGTCAACATCTAGGGTTTGGTCAACTGCCTAGTCAAAGGGGTCAACTCTATCTAAGCTAGTCATAATTCTAACCCTAGACCCACATACTCTAGGATACCTTATAGTACTATATCATATACATATATATCATGCATGAATTATCAACAAACCACATATACTATGGTATCCCAAATCACATGTATCATCTATAGATACTATCCACTTACCCTTAGCCCATATCTCAAATACCTTAATTATTAGTTAATACCTTAGTTCTAGGGTCAATACCTTGAAGGTATTAGCCACAATAGCTAATATTACCAAGTATCAATACATATATCTTACATCTCTGCTAGTTACCTACTATCTAGGATTCACTACACCAAATTAGGGCTTTTACGGCCTTTCATTTACGGCATACGTTGGATGCAGGCCGTAAATTATATAATATTACGGCACACCGAGAATGCAAGCCATAAATTCTCTTCTTTTTTTTTATTACGGCATGCATTTTTAAGGTCGTTAAATGTTAACAATTGCGGCATGTATTTATGCGAGCCGTAAAATATAATATTCTCGTAACATTTCACGACCTGCGTTGGTAGGCCTTAAAATAAATGGACTTTTACAGCCTACCAATTCGTGCCCTAAATTATATCCCGCCTAATTATTTGCTCCCAAAAAAATTTGCCTCCCGTTTTTAGCACGAAACCGCTAAGGAAAAAAAAGGTTCCCTCCCAATTCTCTTCAGGAAACCCAAAAAACAAAAAGGGCCATCCAAACCTAAAACCTAACAAACGCAGAAAGGGGGGCAGCTTCAAAAAGCATCCAAATAGAAAGGGGGGCGGCTTCAAATTTTCTCGGTAGCGGATTCCTTCTCCAGGAAGTTCTCTCCTATCCGGGCTTCCTTCTCCACTAAGGTGAGCTCCCAATGAGTCTTCTCCTAGTAGATTGTCTTTCTCGGTGGTGGATTCATTCTCCTAGAAGATCGTCTTTCCTGAAGAGTCTTCATCGGCAAGTCTGATTTGATCGAAATTTGTTATTAATTTTTTTATTCAACCTTAATTGACAGGCATTCGATCCAATTCCTCAAAGGAGCCACCAGCTTCGGTCAGGCAAAGTGTGACGGTATGTACCGAGATTAGGGCTTGATGGTGAAGATTTTGAAAGAAAGGACTATGAGGTCTTGGATGAGTCGGTAATTATTGCAATGATGATGTTGTTTATTATTTTTATGTTTCATGAGATAGATTTGAATACTAATACTAATACTAATACTAATTTCTAATTTTCTTTTTAGATTCAACCATCATAAATCATGAGTGGTGTCGAGGTAGGCATCCTTGGGTTAACAAGTTACAATAATCACATACATATAGCTTTCTGTTTAGGATTCATCTATTTATTGACTTACGGTTCTTGCATCTGCATGCTTGATTGGTGATCATTTGTATTAATCTATCTACATTTCTTTCTAACATGTCATGTGCTTCACCTGTATAGCAAAAGAACTTGAAAGACCAAAGAGTAGTTATAAAAGAAAAAGAGGCATCATATCTGTATTCAGATTTCAATTTCACGTGTCAACTTAACCAAAATTCTGACTTGGAGTGGAGCACCTTTCCAGTCATCACTAACCTCCCCCATTTTAAATGCTCCACAACCTTTATACTCCATTGATCGCATAGCTACACTCACCATCTGTACATTTAAAAGTTCCTTCAAAAACCAGGTTTGTAAATACAATTTGATGTAAAATAAATGCTTACCAAGAGAACCAACGAAAGAATAAAAAGGATGAAGACATGAAAGTTTTAAGTGTGATGACTTTTCTGCAGATTTCTTCCATTAAAAAATTTGCCAACTCGAAGGTACTTTATACAAAGTTCTGCTTATCACTTACCGATACTTCCCATCTAATCTTGCTATATTTAACATAATATGGTTCTCATGAATTTTTAATTTTACACTTAGAGTTTTTAATTGAAGTGCCAGTAACCTTTTTCTTTGATATCATTTAACATATGAATGTTTCTTTTCGATATTCTTGAATTATGTTTTGGTTGGACACAATCTGTTTTTGTGCTATTTTTGGTAGTATTGAAATAAAACTGATGTGGCAGCAATAAAGATGATCTCGGACCAATGGTCGCTTACAAGTTGATAACTTGATATTCCAGGAATAACAGATGTTCCAAAAGCACATGTTAAATGCATGTTCAAACATTTAAACAGTTTAGATATAGCAACTCTGGAGATGATTCATTCATATGACATTGAAGAAAAAGAACAAACAATCCAAGAATATGAAATTTTTATTCAAATTGATGTGCTGGGAACAAAGTTTACCAGAAGTGAGATGAAAACTTCACCACTTCCATCACGAATCTCAAAGCATCCCCGGCGTGGCTGTAACCAAATAGACAAACCATCTAAGTTGAATAAAGACGGCAAGAAGTTGGGTATTTAATTTTATCAACAATGATATACACATGCAAGAAATCATCTTCATAAATATTTTACAAGCTAACATAGTTACTGACAGTTACATGCATTACATAAAAAAGTATAAATGACTAAGGAAAAGATAAACATTGATGACAACCAGTGCTAGTATAAAATTATTAAATCACCCCTTGAGCATGATCGTGTCCAACATGTTAACTGCAAATGCAAGGCAGCTAACTAAACATCAAGAAGTCATATGTTGTATCCTGGAAGCAAATCATATTGGTCCATGTTACATAGAAGTGGGAGCGAATGTTGGTTTAAAGAGAGCGGTCCAACACATGAGACAATTTAACAGATAACACATGGCTCATATAAACATTTGTAAGCAATAGATTTATTCTTCATGATGTTTACTATATTTATTCTTCATTATATATATATATATATATATATATATATATATATATATATATATATATATATATATATATATATATTATACATATATATATATATATATATATATATATATATATATATGGCACTTAAATAATTGCAGCAGCTAATTAAGTGTGCTAGTTATGTACATGGACGGACGTAAGCAGTCTGCTAGTTTATATTTATCATTTTGGTCATATTTTTAAAGCATTACTGTTGCAAATATTTTTCTATGTGAAGCCTTCAAAAAAGAGAGGAACGTTTGCAAAAAAACAACAAATAATTGCAGCAGCTGCAGCCATTCAAGATGAGAATCAACCTAGAGGATTATCGAATGAAGATTCTAATTCTCCAACTACTGATATCCCAGAAGTTCAATCCCCCAAAAATTCAGAGGCTACAAACTTAAAACCCAGCGGAAAGGCAAAAGTTTTGTGTTTTACCAAAGGTAAAGGGGACCCGCCTTGAAGTTGAGTTCAATGAAATAGGCCAACCACATAGAGAGAATGCAGCAAAATTTTCTTCTTTTCTTTGGATCACAGATAGAGAGTTAATACCAGTGACACTGGATAATTGGAGCGATCTTACCGATGAATTTATCACGCAAATATGGGAGCACATTATGGTAGTATTCTCTATAAGTATCAAATTTACATTTTGTTAGATATATTTCTAATACAATTGTTCATTTTATTTTGTAGCAAAAGTTTAGTTTTGCTGAATGTTATAAAAAGTATACATTTGGAAAGCTAAGAAAACATTGGAGGGATTACCGGAGTTTGCTGCTAAATAAAGTGATGGACCAAGCCAAGTTGGTTGGCCTAAAACGTGCTGCTACCCTCTTGAAACTTGACAGTGTAGAATCCATGGAAGTTTGGCAAGCTTTTATCAAAAAATGGACCAATCCACAATAATTGGTGATTCCTTAATGTATACAATAAAATACTACATTAATTGATTTTATTAATTGTAAATAATGTTGTTTTTTTACTTATGCTGTAGTTTTTTTTGCATATATCCTTGAATTGTGAATATTTTGTAGGCGATAAATAAAAAGTATAAAGAAATGCGAGCAAAACAAACTCTAGTGCATAGAACGAGTCGTAAAGGATTTGCATGGCTAGAGGATGAGATGGTAAGGCAAATTATTGAATCTCTATTGGTGATCACTTAGTCTGTTGATATGACAAATAAAATTTTCTTTTGTAGAGACAAGATAGTGAGACACCGGATGCAATATCAAGGTTTGACGTTTGGATTTGTAGGTACGAAGCGAGAAAGAAAAAGAATGCCGATGATGAAGAAGTTGAGGATTATGAAATAGTGGTACGTATCTTGTATATATTCGATATTCTGACACGTATTAGAAACAATAACTCGTCAACACTCATGTTGGATATGGTTGGTCCATGTAAAGTCTCAAGCGAGACCCAAAATCAGGATTTGACATGATCATGCTTGTGCCAAACATAATTGAGATTGGCAGCAGTTGTATTCTTGTGCCAATCATAATTGACATGATTAGGATTTGACACTTAATGTTGGATATGTTCGGCTTGGTCTGTATTCTGGTTGGAAAACCAGCTGCAACCACAATAGGTTGTTTGGGGGCTAGTGTCAGGTTGTCAGAACAGAAACTAAGAGGTTTTTCAGCCTTGGTTTTGAGTTGGCAGCATCACATACACAAAGGAGAGGAACCTGGTATGTTTATAGAAGAAAGAAAAAGAAAATAGTAGTCAGGGTTGGCATTACACCATTGCAAATCACATGCAAACTCTCATTATTGGGAATCAAAACTCATCTATTAATAATTAGTCTTGTGTACATCCTTATTTGCAGCCTTCTAGACTTGGCTATCAAGTTAATTAAGTCTCCAAAATAAGAGAAACTCCTAGTTAAAGTGGATTTGGTAAGCTTACTTTGAATCTACAAGGAAACTTCTGATAATGTTCTAGTTGTATTTGTTTCTAGTAAGGGTTTACTTAAGGTTGTTACTAGCGATATCTTTCAGAAGGAAGCCAATTTTTAGGTAACTCTGAGAGTAGAATTATTTGAATTACCTCCAAATTATCAATAAATAAATTCTTGCTTTCAGTTTTGGAGAACCAAAGGAATGTACATATGATTATATATAAAAAGTTATTGCAGAAGGAGAAGGAAAGCTAGAGGATCTTCTAACTGGTGATCCTTTAGGAGGATTACCCATTTGAGACCATCAAAGGTTACTTGAACCCCTATCTGAAACAAGATATAATTTTACCCATTTTACTAACTGTTCCAGAAGTCAAGCTACACATACTTAGAGATAATTTTACCCATATTACTTTAGCCAATTTATCCTTTATATATATATATATATATATATACATGAATGTATCCAATGCCTATTACATATACCATTACCTTTACCTACTCATAACATACTAACTGTTCCAGAAGTCAAGCTACACATAATTTTACCCATATTACTTTAGCCAATTTATCCTTTATATATATATATATATATATATATATATATATATATATATATATATATATATATATACATGAATGTATCCAATGCCTATTACATATACCATTACCTTTACCTACTCATAACATATACCAATATACCTTTTACCCATATCTAAACATTTATCCTTTACCCATATTATATACATATATCCATATATCCTACTATAGACCCATATCGCAAACCATTTATCCATTACTATATCCTCATACATGTTTGTCTATACTTATTGTCACGACCCACACCCGGATATACGGATACGAATACGTAGACGACGCCCAGCCTACGCCGCAGTATCGACGGTAGAACGCTGTCTAGTACCCAAAAATGTACACTACGTCTATAAGGCCTATAACTACAAATATACTCTAGTCACATCACAACAGCTAGGGATGATAAGACAAGAAAGATAACTAAAGCACAAGAACAACTAGAAACTACTAGAAGGAATCATAAGACAGGAAAATAAAGAAGAAAAAACAAGACGAACTAAGGATAACTACCAGGCAACTCACATAGAAGAATAGTGAGATCCACCTCAGCTAGCAACATCATGAAGTCCACTAATGGTATAACAACTCCTAAAATATTATCAACGGTATCCTGTCAGGAAAATGAGCAAGTACAAGCACTAACAGCAGTTCCATGTGAATTGACAAATTCTATAAGAGACAGTATAATGAACTACAAGACAAAGATATATGAAGACTTGGAAACCGTTCGGAAGCTGAGTTACAACCCTTAAACCAAACAAGGACCGAGGTTGTAACTCTTCTCTCGAATAGAGCTTAGTCTCCAATTAAGGTACAATATAATGGCATGTAGAACATGTGAGTAATCTGAATATCATAGCATGGTAAAAAAGTACTGAATATAGAACAGAACAGGATATATGATAAGATAAAGTAAATATAAAATGTGCCTCGAATATTATAGCCTAATGTGATCGGTATGGGTCAAGAATCAGGCTTCCAGCCGACCGGCTACAAGTACGTGGACTCGGTCCGGCTGGGATGGTAAGCTATGGAGCAAGTAGTAGCACAGGTCAGGCTATACCCATCGTGAGGTGAGGGTATAGCTATGATACAAGTAGTAACTCAAGGTGGGCATTGATCACACTATCTATAATATTCTCCATCCCCGAGTAGTATACGGATCCAAACATAGCACGTCATGGCACGAGATTTCCTAAGAAGGTAGCTACTCCTTCTCAGGAATCGGTATCAATACAAGTACAAGAACAATCGAGCAAGTACCAGTATCCCAAGAAAATCCAAGAATGATATCTCATGACAGGAATCCGGTATATACTAGTCCGTGAACTATCGTGACTGAGAATCAAGTAAGACACTACGACTGAATCGCATATAGCAGATATCAAGACAATGAAAACTATCAGTGAATATACTCGCCTGCGGTCCTGAGATGTCAAATGGGGTCGATGCTCAGAGTGATGCCACAGACCTAAAGATAAGATATACATAAGCTAATTAGGGTTCAACAGTGTTAGGCTTGATTCTATAGTATAAGCTACGTAATCTAGGTCAGACTCAGTCAACTAAGTCAAACTAGATCACACTGAGTCACACTAGGTCAAACTAGGTTACAGAAAGTCAAACCAAGTCAAACTAGGTCAAATTGGGTCAATGGTTGACTTACAGTTGACTTTTGGTCAACTGGTCAACTATGGTCAACTCTAGGTTAAACTAGGTCAAATGTTGACTATACTTCGACGTTCAGTCAAAGAGTAAACCATGGTCAAACAGGGTCAAGGATAGTCTCTATAAACATCTACAGGGTCAACCCATTCAATTTCAGTGATTGTGAAATCACCGGAATCGATGGAACTCAAAATACCACAAAAGGAGAAGGATTATAATAATAGGGTAAAAACCTACAGATATTGTCGGATGGTGAAACAACCATCACCAACGTGTCCAGAATGGTCAAATCAGCTAGGATAGCCTGTCCAAAAGTCCAATTTGGACACAGGGGCAAAACGGTAATTTCGAACCAAAATGGTGTTCGTGTCGGACCCACTTTGTACCAAAAAATGTGCCAAAATAAAAGTGCACAAAATCTAACAAATTACATGTTCACGAATCCAGAATGACGATACGAACCCAACGATATATCCGGAATTAGATTCCGATGAGCCGAACTCAAAGTGACCCGCTGACCCGGATATTGGTATCCGACTTGCACCGAAATGCATGCCGGAACCAATGTCCACTAAAACCTAGCAAATTATATGTCAACGAGTCCAGAATGACGATACGAACTCAACGGTATATCCAGAATTGGATTCCGATGAACCGAACTCAAAATGACCCGTTAACTCAGAAAGTGGGACCCGCTTTACACCGAAATGCGTGCTATGGCCCACGTTCTCCAAATCAAGCAAACTTTATATGAAAATATGCCAGAACGATGCCATGAGTCTACTGGTGGTGTGAAAAACTGAATCCGGAGTCCCGGATTCAAAATTGGAATTTTACAAGTGCAACACTAAGAATTCGAACGACCAACTTTGGCGTCGAATTCGACCGACCTAACAAGCTCAAACTGAAATAAAATCTAAAGGGGGCAGGAAGAGGGTTATACCAGATGTGCACAGCAACTGGTAGCGCGCCAACCGGAGCTGCGACGGAGGAGATACGAGTCGACGAAGTTGGCTCCACAAAACTGTCCAAAAATAACACAATTAAAACGGTCAACTTAGTGGCCGGTTTTGATCTACCAAACGACAAAATTAACGGATAAAATTTGAGAGGGATGAAGGGGTATATACCGAAATTTTGACGGAGCAAAGAGTTCGCCGATCCAACGGTTGGATTGTCCAGAAAACACGTGCGAAGTCGCTGTCCAGAAACACAATTTTGAGTTCGATCCCGCGCGCGTCACGCCGGAATTTCGTGCAAAATGCACAAAACGCCTAGGCGGCGCGTCCCGGAGGACGATAGCCGCCACGGGGAGGTGCAGCGGTGGTGCGCCTGGCCGAAGGGGGCCTCGGGGGCGCACGGTGGCCGGCCACGGCGATGCGCGACGGCGGCAGTGGCCGTGCGCGCGCGTACTGCAGCTGCTGCTGCTGCACTGCGTGCTGTCGCAGCTGCTGCTGCTGCTGTTGCACGGCACGGCGGTGGGCCAGGCGGCGGCGCGGTCGCCGGTGGTGGTGGTGTGTGGTGGCGGCGAAGTGGTGGTGAAGGGCTGGTGGTTGTTGAAGATGGTGATGGGAAAATAATAAGGAGGAGGAGGATGATGATGAAGAATGGAGAATGAGGAGGAGATGGGTAGTCGGCCATGGGCTGGTGGCTTTGCTCAGGAGGAGGAGGAGGTGGAGAAGTGGGGAGTGCTCGGCCAAGGGGTCGGCCAAGAGGGAGCTGGTGCATGTGGGAAGGAGAGAGAGTATGAGAGTTAATATATATATATATATATATATATATATATATATATATATATATATATATATATATATATATATATATATATAATATATATATAATATATATATATATGTGTGTATTAAATATATAGAGTGAGAGATGTTTAGATATTTAGAGAGAGAGAGATATTTATAAAGAGAGAAAGAGAGAGAGAGAGTGGGGGTATGTAGGTCGGCCACAATGGGGGAGGGGTGTGCTGGTGGATGGGGATGGGTGTGTGTGTTTGAATATTTTTAAGGAGAAAGAGAAAGAGATATCATATATATATATTTATATATATATATATATATATATATATATATATATATATATATATATATATTATATATATATATATATATATATATATATATATATTTTATATATATTTATATTAAATATATATATATATTTTATATATATTTTATATATATATTTTATAATAAGATATTTGTATATGTATAGAGATATTTAGAGTAGAGGAAAAATATTAGTGAGGTGTGGGCAGTCATGATGGAGGGCAACATGGAGCTGGAGTTGGGTTCAGTGGAGCCGGGTTGGGCCAAAATGGACTAGATGTAATAAATAAATTATTTTTAAGTATTTATAATCATGGGTAAATAAGTAGCATGTGGGGGCTCAAATAAATGGGACACAAGTGGCAGACGGGTAGTAGGCTTAATGTGGGTCATGTCCCTATTTGGGGTCGACTAGGTTAGGTCGATGTCGGGTCCCGAAATTAAATTGGAAATTAAATCAGGTTTCACGGTAGATAATTAATTGGCCTAATTTGACCCGAAAGTTGTGCGAAGGAAATGGAGCACAAAATGGAGTGTCTGAGTAGGACACGAAGGTCATGGGTGTAGAGCGTCTCGAGTAGATCAGGCATGACAAGTTGGTTCTGAGAAAACGACTAGTCTGGTGCTCCTAAATTAAAAGTCATGGTAACGTACAAACGATGATCAAGGAAAAGAGTGGAAAATCAATTATTAATTAAATGGTCTAAATTGACCCGAACTTGTGCGAAGCAAATAAGTACAAGAGAACAGTTGGAATGGGACATGATATATCAACGTGAAGGTAATCTCGTCTACTTCAAACTTCAAGAAGAAAGTTTTAGAGACTGGCATCCCTGATGCTCTAGAAATTCATTCAAGTCACGGTAAAGAACATTAATGATCAAAAATTAATTATATAGAAATGAATTATTGAAAATAATTCATTAGAAAATTCAAAAAATAATTCAAAAAATTCAGGGGCTTACATCCTACC